>JNEY01000241.1:54317-96028 GCA_020875895.1 Aphelenchus avenae
TAATAGTGGGTGTTTTCGCAAAAAATAGTGGGTGGTAAAAAATAGTGGGTGCAAGTGCATGTTAACAGTGGGTGCCCCCGCTATTTAGCCATAATTCTTTCCCCCCCCCCTCCCCCCGGATAACGCACTAGTACCCTTCACTCTCCCTATGCTGTGAGTTTTAAGTTCTGCGTGCTTCGTTGTAGCAGGAACTCACATATTCCAAGTAGGATGTTTTAATGTCTTCGCATGTTGCGGGAGCATTCTTTGTGGACAAACAAGGTCCAGTGAGCAAAATTAAACTGTGATAGCCCCTCCCTCCCACCCCACCCGCCCCCAACTCTACAGCCTTTATCCGTTCAAAACCCGGAGTTCTATTCAGCTTTGACTTGGTTCATGGAAGACGTTCGAAGAGTCTACGGTGGCTCATGCCTGCCATCAGTGCTGCAGCGCTGCAAGTGGGTCCTGGACTTTAGGCTGTTATTTTTGTAAAAAATTCATGTCATACGTACGTTATTGCTTCAGCGCGACAAACAGATGCTGCGGGACGAGGGCATCGAATGTGCATCATTAACTAAAAACCTGTACCATATCAAGTATGCGTTCTTTTCCACAAATATTTGTTGCCTCTAAATTTGGGCTAGTTTTGCACCCGATTCTTGTGCGTAGGCAAATTCTGTAGTCGAATTTTGCATGTCTCGGTTTCTGAGCAATACGACACCATTTCTGACCCCCCCCCCCACCGCCCGCAGTCCCCGACCTCCGCCATACCCTATCCTGAAACTCTAAAAACGGCCCTGCTCTCCCATCGCATTTCTGATGCGCCACTGTAAACCTTTCTCCTATCCGCCGGGTAACGACAATGTTTGCGCGCTGAAATTTTGAAGAAACATTCAGTACGGGTCAGCATTTAAAAAAGCAGGAATTTAAACGTTGTGAATCAACAATGCCATAGTCGTCTTGTACACGAAAAACTTATGTTGTGGTTTTGTAGTGTCACGTCATCGACTTGCCGTGGGCACGGCGCTAAGATACGTTTAAACTTTTTTTAGTTGCTGTATGCGCCGTTCCGACATTTCAAAGCGCTGCTCGGAAGGGAACGGGGACGGACAAGTAGAGTTGAATGGGCCAAAATTGGCTCCCGCAAGGGCCATTTCCCCGCCGGGCCGTCTTCGCCGGGCCCTATGGTGGGGGAGGGGGTGGGGGGTACGTCGCGTGGCTCACCACTAGCTAGGCCCCTGATAAGTATAAATCACGCCAGGTCACAAATCACAAAAATGGTGCCCACAATGACCACCGCAATGAGGCCGCATTGCACTTTACATTTCACTTCTTATCGGTCATAGCCGATACATCCACGGCCCTCTTCAGTCACCAACCGACGGGCTCTGTCGGGTGCTGGGTGCGGTGCTACGGCGGGTTTGGCTATCGGTCATCCTTTCTCCGACAAAAAACTTTGATGTAAAGGAAACGGGACTATCGCTTTTTTCAGCTTTTTGCGATTAACGCCAAATTCCTACAAAAAGGGCGGTTCCTCTAAAACACAAGGCCTTATTTGTTTGTTGGATGTGCTTTCTGCCTGCTTTCGAATCCCTTGCATAAAAGCGACGGTCACTGAACCCGGCATAACCACGTCGCATACCTACTTCGTAAGGGCCAATTTCTTCTAGACGAAAGTGGGATAATTAGCTTGGAATTATGCGTAAGTACATGTTGAGGACCCCGTCCTACAGCACTATAATACTTTTTCTGATCGCGGATCATCAAGATTATTCTGCCACCAAGAGCGTAAGCCTATGGCAGAGGAGTTAACTATAGCACATAGTACTGCTGAGACATTTCATAGTTCATGGCGCGCCAATATTCCGACAAGTATCTGACGCTTTTCTGGGGCCCAGAACCCGCAAAAACGAACAAATCGCCACGAAACAAGTTTTTTACAACAACACAGATTTGCAATCACGCAGATATGTACGAAGTAAAAATGTACGCTCTTAATTTGTTTAAAACAATTTTCCGAACTGAACGATCGACCATCAGCGTCACCTAGGGAAGTTTACTAGAGAAATACGGTATTTTACTGCTAAACGATCGCGTTGCATAGTTAGACCTGTGTCTATGTATCTAAAATGGTGTCTATGTATCTACTATGTAAATGTCTCAGAAAAGCGGACTAAGCACTTCTCCTCGTCTGTACGTCGAGCTAGGAACACTTCGTATATTTTGATAGAGTGAATCGAACCAAATAATGTCAGCTGACAAAACGACTCATAGTCGAGCTGTTGCGTCACCTGATGAGGCTAAACGATTTAATTAAAATGCCTTCGTTTGATACAGTGTGATGGAAGGTTGGACAGGGGACAGACGGCGCTTTTCGGGACCGGCTGGCTCACACAGATGGCAGCTCAAACCACACGTACTTTTGAAATAATTAACACGCCTTATATTGGATGCGCTATCTTTTCGTTTTCGCTTCTTGCCACCGCCGACCGGTGCAACACAAGTGGTCCGCAAAGTGACTAATAATGCATGAACTCAACCCGCGGGGTCATTTTTCATCTTCCTAATTTAAATTTGAATATAAAAACTTCTTTTTTTAAATAGTGCCAATACATGCCGACCGCCGTTAATAATCGGTTGGCATGCTCCGAAAGTGCCTAGCAACATGCCCATTGAGTACATCCACGTCGCTATTCAGCAAACAACTCGATGGACGCACTGGTACGGCGGGCCGGCCGTTGGATTCCTATCCTTCGGCAATAAACTTTGATGCGAAGGACGCAAAGTTCCAGATAATTTTCCATCAATTTTATACTATAATTTTTTCTGGTTTTTGCCGGTAAAGCTAATAACAAGAAGAATATTTATAATGCTCGTACAAATATTATGTCTCATTTTGTGCTCTGTATTTATGTACCAAAATCTGTCGCTGTGATCCTGGCAGGATTCCTTTCTCATTCGTGGGTCCGCGCACTGTTCTAAGGTTGCAGGTTCTGCGTCATTTTATGGCATGATGGACACATCAATAACACGGAGGGAACGTAAACAAGAAACGGTACGCCGGCAAAGTTATGTGAATGAATCGCATTAGTAGCCCCACCATAGACTTCCCTACTTTTTTACCACTTTACTCAGTGAGCCAACCAAGCCGGCAGGTATTGCATGTGTATCATGTGGCCTAGTGGTATGTCGCCGGGGCCCCGTACTGCCTTCAGGGGAAATTTTGTCCTAAGTTGAAACAAGGAACCTAATCCCTAATTTATATTTCTTTTGCTCACTATGCAAGGCTGCTGGCTATGGATATATTTTTGCCGTATTAAAGACATTTTATAGTAACAAAAATTTACGGCGAACGAAGGAGGCGCAGGAGTGCGTAATGTCACGCAACACTTCTAAAAGGTACCCTTGTCGCAGAGGTTCATGGTTCAAGTTCCCAAATGTCCTTTTTAGACCCACATTCCTCCGCTGGGAGATACAAAAAAGGCAACATTTTTGTAATTTTTTTTTGGGTGCTTCCGTTCTTCTTTTTAATACCGAATGTCGCCGTACTTTTTTACAGCATGCTGTCCGGTTAACAACGAGTGGTCTTTATGAAACCAAAGCCGTCGAAACGAAACAACACAATGAAGGTTTCGATAAAGAGTACATGGTCCAAATTTTCTGGCCTGTTGAATTTTAGTGACATTATTCTCAAATGAAGAGGAAGTATCTATTTACTCTATTGAAGCAAGTACATAAGTAAAGGTCAAATCCGCGCATATAATCTACAGCCAAAGACGTTGGCAATGCCTGAGACGTTAAACTCTATATAAAAAAGGCAAACAAGGCATAGCGGATTTACTGGGGTTTGCTGTAGTCATTTTGTTGATTGCAACACTCAAGGACAACAAAAAAACGAATATAAAAATACGAGGTCACCGAAAAGAACTCTACGAGTGTACGTGCGTTTCCTCCGTGACGACCTTCGAAATTTAAAACCTGATCTACTTCGGTTTCTTTCGGAGCATTTGTCAATTCTTATTCTTTTGTGTGAAACGATGGATAATACGGAAAGTTAGTCCACGCAGAATATTTTCTTTCAGCCTGTGTGTGAAACAAATGCGTAGTCTTCCCAACAACGAAGCAGATAAGCGAAAAGCCGAACTGGAGCATGGAAGATTCATAGCTCTGAACGTGCGTAAGACACATAGACTCGCAAGATTTTATAGACAGAGCGATATTCGAACGACACCGCTAGACAAGGCCGTTCCCGTCGAGTCTCCACTGGCGTATGGATGGTAGAATGAAGTCCGTAGACTGGCATTTTTAAGCAATCTTTAACTCCCTTGAACTAGACTTGGACGCGACACCCCCCGTACCGTACTCCGTACCGTACTGACACCCCCTGTACCGCACTGCGTACCGTACTGAACCCCCCGCACCGTACTCCGTACCGTACCAGTACGGCGCAGTACGGTACGGTACGGAGTACGGCGCCGTAGTACGGTAATAAAAAATTAGATACTTTCTGTCTCTTCGCAGGTAAAACGGAACATTAGGACAGCTACCACTAATGTCATCGACACTAGTCGTTGTAAAAGGTGTTAGATACGACTGCGTACCGGTCATTCTTGACGAAATTTTTCGTATTTTGGTTAAAGATGCCCAAAATTTGTTCGGTTTTGGCTAAAGATGGGCATTTTTTTGGCCTGCAGTACGGTACGGAATACGGCGCCGTACTGGGGTCCTGCCGAACCGTACTCCGTACCGTACCAATACGGTACGGTACGGAAAGCCGTACTGACAGATAGCCGTACCGTACACCGTACCGTAGAATACGGTACGCAGTACGGTACGGTACGGAATACGGTACGGTCGTCCAAGTATACCTTGAACGCCCAGGCGCCAAACAGGAACAGCGGACTTAATAAGACGACGCAAGCTAATCTGCATAAAACCTGTCGTTCATCAGCTTACTTAGGTCCTCGTTCTGGAAATAGAGCTTTCCTTGCGCGCTCTTGAAGTCTTGGCATGCTCCGATTTCTTTGTTGTCTGTTTATCATTCTCTGGATCTAAGGTTCTAAGATACCAAACGATCTTTTTAATCTCATAAGCGATTGGAAAGCAGGAATAGGAAGGGACCGTAATTGGGCTCTAGACCTCAACGTAGCCCCTCCTTTATAAGGACAGAATGAACATTTTAGACACGTCTGCATTTGTATGTGCGAGAACGGGATGCCGCAAAATTTATTTCTTGATCCTTACGTATACATTTAAATTACAGCGCAAAAACCTGATGCGACCAGCATCCCCGCTCGTCTTTTTTTTCGCGGACGCTGACCTCCCAAGCAGTGACAATGCGCAACGTCCGTTAGGAGGCCCGTCCAGAAGCGTACCTGTGTATAATGGTATCTGGGCACGTTTAAAGGTACATGCTAGTGTTTTTTACTTCCTGCTTTCTGGCAGTTCCTGCACAAAGGTTTCTGAGGGCTTGACAGGAGCGTTTTGGCCCGCAACATTATGGATCACATATGCTATAGACTAAACAGTATCTGCATAGAACGTCAGCCCGATCTTGCTTCAAAGTATTCGGACGCCCCGTAGAATCTCTGGCAATTTTGTTACCCATCACATTCTTGCACACTCCTGCCCGGACAGTACGTTTGCCTTGCTTGGACTGGACAGGAACGAGTGCCTTAGCAGAATATGCGTTTTGACAGAGTTTTGCCCTGAATACGTGAAAATCGCAGGAATGTAAAAGAAAGGTCTTCGCAAGAACTACCTTCTTTTTTACTTTGGTTCAATGTTTCTCGCGATAAAACCTGGCAATTGACCCTCAACAGCTCAAACCCAAGAATCGGGTCTTTGTTCCTGAATATAAGAGGATTTTCCCTATGTACATCAAGGTATTTGCAGGCCAAAATTAGTTTCTGTGACTTTGACGATAATGCTCAGAGCAATAACAGCGTCCGAAGAGCAATTTTGCTCTTCGGACGAGATCTTTCGTTTTCCATCCCTAGAATACAAGAGCCAGCGTCGTCTACTTCTTGCATGACGCTCAGCTGCGTCTTTTGATTTGCAAAGTTCGGTCCGACCCGTTCCAAGTTTAAAATATCCTACGTACCGTTAGAGTTGGTTGGTTTTTTAGAATGAACTTGAGAACACGTTCGGATCTTCTACGCTAAGCTATACTACCATGCAGTAGAGGCACAGTGGATCTCTTCTGCCTCATGGCAGAATTTCTCCTATTGAAGGACCTTGTTTGTCGAACATAACAGCGTAAGGTGTGGGCACAATTTGTCATACCTAAGTAACGGTCACATGGGCCACGCATCGTTTGATCGGAAAAACCCGCATACGTCTTTTCTAGAAACTGAAGAAAATCGCATATCATACTGTCGACGGTCTCACCGTGGCTAACTGCGATCAACAGGGGCATTGTCTCTATGTGTTTTCCGTGCAGTACCTTTGACGGTCGGCGAGTGCACCCGTGTGCTAGAGTGACATTAGAGGTCATGCCTGACGGGTAACCCGCACATTGTTAGCATTTACTCTTCACTGTTGGTGCCGACAAACTTCTGAAATCTGTAAGGAATGTACAAACACTGACAACTTGCTTTCCAATAGTGGCCATGGGTCTGGAGCATCGGACGTCGCAACATCGATTTGGACATTAAAAAAGGCTCTAGAATGGCGGTCCTAATTGGCACATGTTAACGGCTTCCAGAGACTCGAAAACCTGTCAGCGTGGAACTTTTTAGTAATGAATCTCAAGCACTGTTTAGGAGTTCTGACAGCATTTGTGTTCTTCCTACCCCTTGTTCACAGCGGAAAGCGCCCCTGCGCCTTGGTCGTTATTGCGGTCTTGTCGCGAAAGTGTAAGGCCAGATCACACGAAGCGTTATGAAAAAAACCAAAATATGCACTCTCTGCGATTTGAACCGCGACTGGAAACACTTGGAATAACTTGATTCACTCACCCACAGCGGCCCTGTGGATTGGGAACTGCAATGGCACGTGATAAGGCTCATAGTGTCGAACAGGGGTCTCAACTCCCAAACCGGGATTCAGGGCCTGGTGTGTCAAAGTCAGGGGTTTTTCAGGGGCCAGGAGTCAAATTCAGGGGTAAATCAGGGGGTATTTTTCCTGCTTTGTTTTCCAGGCATTTCCAGATTTACTGGCGCTCCAAAAAAGCACCTTTCAAATGCCTCTTTGAGCTTTCCGCCGGGAAAGCTTCGCCCGAAAAATTCCGCCGTTGCAGGCGGAATTTTTAGAAATAAAACGTGATTTCCGAAGGAAATTGCGTTTTAGCCCGCCGCAGGCGAAGCCAACGACTTACTTCGGTGGAACAATGAGCTTTCTACCCGAAAAAACGCAGTACTACTGCAAAAATATGACCCTATACCCCCTGAATTTGCTCGTGAAAATCAGGGGCAAAAAGCCAAATTCAGGGGGTACCCCCTTGATCAAGGGGGGGTTTGAGATCCCTGGTGTCGAAGAACATTTGATGGAAAACCTGCGTGGGTATTTGAATGCGTTCCGGAAATCCTTGAAACCACATTATTCAGACTTCTCATGAGTTGCTTGAGACCGCGAGGTGTCACGAGCGAAAGTAGTTCTGCGAGATCTGTCGTAAGGCGTAAAATAATGGCCGCAGAAGATCGCAAACATGGCGTTTATACTGTAACTGCGAGCATGATCCCTATATTCGTCTTTACTTCACTATCTAGCAGTCCTCTGGTTTGCGGACAGCAATGTGACGTCATATGCGTCAAAGCAGTTTACAAGCGCAATGAGACCCAAAGCGTATCATCGTCATCCATACACTTCGCCTATTGATACCCGTGTTCCTGTTATTTTTCCCACGTAATTTTTTCAAGCATCCTGCTGCCCTCTTTATGGCTATGGCTCTTCGCTAAAGATTGTGCCTGATGTCGGCTAAGGACGTCCTTTTTCTATTACGAGCTTTGCGGATCGTGTTCTCATCCATGATAGAAGAGCGGGATCGTTCCGTTAGTGGAGGAGGAAAAATTTAGTGGAGGGGGGAGGTTCGGTCACCCAAAGTGTGATATGCATATTTTCATGTTACTTAAAGAAAGCGCAGTTTGCAGGGAGCCGGAGCCGCCGGAGAAAATTAGCCCAATCCGCAGTTCTGTTGACATCCCCATTACGTCCAGTGCTCATCAGTTTTGATCAAAACCTGACGCTTATTCTGCACCCGGACAACAGCTTGTGTTCCGCAACCCTTGCGCGATTAATGAAGAACCTGATTTTGTCATCACTGCGGGTTTGCACGAAGTCATAAAGCGAAGCATTCAAACAAAACCCAAAATGTCGCAGGTGGCAGATGCGTCGTTAACAGCGATGCACCAAGCAGGTTTATGACTTTCATCAACCGCACTTGGCGCATTTTTGGGTTGAGAACAGAAAAGCAACATGATAGGGCTGAATGTGTTGGCAACCCTTTGATAAAACACGTAATTGTGCCTGAATGCTTTGCGGAAGTCTTTGGAACCAAATGTTCTTCAAACTTCTCGTGGACCGCTAGTAACCATAGGGTTGCTACGTGAAGCGTTTGCTGCGAAACCTACAGTGAACCTTTGGCTCAAGGATGCCATAGTGCACCATAATGCTGTCTTATGAGTAGTATTCGGTAAATCCCTGCCGATCACCGTTTCCATTCAAAAGAACGGCCCATTAGCCGTGCCCGTTCTCAGTAGGAATAATTCAACGGAAATCCCCATTTCGCTACTAATTTTCTTCATACGCTCCATAAAACACATTCCCTTTGCGACGTTTCCCAGTATTAGTACTTAAAAGTGCGAAAAATGAAAAGATTTGAGCAAGAAGTTTCAATTTTTGGTTGAATGTCCATCAAGTATACTAGAAATTTTCTTTCCCAAAGGGTTTCCCTTATAAAAAAAAACGGGCACGGGAACGGTGCCGTTCTGCCGCTCCTCCCGTTCGTTCACCGTGCCCGTTCAGAACGGGTGACGGGAAAAAGCGAAAATGCTCAAAAGTATCACAAGTTACTCTAATGAAGAATTCTGCAAGGGGCCGAGAGACGGCTCATAATAGAAAAAATGACCCTAAGGACACTATTCGTGAAATACTTTAAGCAAGATAGAACTACGCAAAACTTGGTTATTTAGATAGAGCGTGGAGTACGGACAAGCAAATAAAAGCAAAACACTTGGCATAAGATTTGCATCATTTTTTCCAAAACCTGTTACTAAACACTCGACGTTCGCTTGGCTGCGTTCCCGAATCATATCCATAATTGAGAACCCGTTCAGATTTAAAATTGGATGTTATTGGATGTTCTATTCCGACTCCTGAAAATACTAGTAAGGGTTAATGTGCAGGGCGATATATATCTAGGAACTGTGCCAGTGCCATTCTTAATCAGCAAAACCTGTTCCGGCAAATTCTGGGCGCGATTCGGGAACAAAGCGTTCCTAAATAATTTTCGGAATTTAAGACCGCCTCAGATGCAAAACTCCAAAATGGCTGGTATTTGATGTTCGCTTCCTACTTCTGGAAATCATAGCAAGCTGTGCAGGGCGATATATAGCTCGTGACATTTGACGCGAACAAACTGGGTAAAACGACCTGCCGTTAGGTCGACCAGAGCATGCTTGTGTTAAACTTGTCCAATTTCCTGCTCTTCTTAACCGCACAAACACTTATAAAGTGCTCGATTCGAATGCCGTATGGGCGCGACGTATAAGGACGGTGGGGAGGCGGGAAGGGGGGGGGGTTGGTTGCGGATAGTGCGTGGGACAAGGGGTTCCCGCGTACAGCATGAGGAGCATTGCCTTTACCCTTTTTACTTACGTGCTTTTATTACGGCCCGGAGGAAAAGTGCCCACCAGCCAGTCGATCTTGTCGACTAATCGAAAACGAAAGAACATCTAAAATCCTTTGGAAGACGCCTCCTATCAAAGTGCACGCTTCCGTAAAACGGATTTAACGACAAGCGCCATCTAGAACTAAATGGTTGGTTTTGGCGCGATAAGTGTTATGACCGCTACCTTATTAATCTTGTAGTTTTTTTCATTCTGGTTGTAGCGGTATTAAAAATGCTATTTGAAAACAGTAAAGAACATTCGAGCATGTCAACAACAATGCCTGCTTACGCGCCAACATCCATATGACTTAAAAATAGAGGTAGTTGCTCGTGCCTTGAAAACAATCACATCGCTTTTCTGTATGTTGCTTTATGGTCCCCTCCGGCCCTGACATGGTGAATAGCTTGCCATTTTCTCACTCCTTTTTTGCAGTTACTCCGACATTCTCTGAAAACGTTCCTCTTGTGCACAGGTGTTTTCGCAATTTGCCCAAAACGCTTGTACTGACGGCAATCAATCTAAGTCATTTGTCTGCCTAAGTTATAATTTCCAGCGTTAAAAAAACCTTGCTATTTTAAGCCTTTTTGTAGGTATCGTAGAAACGCTGGGCAGCTCGATGACGTAGAAGACCGTAAGTAGCTGCAAAGTGTGCATGACTCATTCACTCAGTACACGAGGATTTGTCGATACCTCACTCGCTGAACCCTGGTGGAATTTTGAGAGCACAATAAAAGAAGAAAATAGCAAAAAAGTAAGAAAAAACAAAATAAAAACGTAAGAAAAAGACACGGCATTACGTAACTGATACAAGAAGACTCCTATATTTGAGCGTAAAGCGTACACGTTTCTTTTGCGGAGCAGTGACACAGACTTAAGCAGCAACTACTGATTTTGAATACTTTGGATAGGGGTATTGGCCCAAAAAAAACATTAGTGTCTCTAAAACAGTTACGTCGGTCAATCATATAGTAGATTTTCGACAACAACGTCCAGGATAATTCATTCTAGCAAAGTTTAGGTGAATGCCTCAGTTTGTTGGTGGTGGTGGTGGAAAAAGGTGGTTGTCGATCACTATTTGGGATCACTGATAATGTCGGCGTTATCACAGAAGTTTTCGAATTGTAACAAAACCTGGTTCCATAACCGAGCTTTCGGAACATGCGTCACGTCACGCTTTTGTCATTGCTCACAGTCGAGCCTCTAACGGTGAAGATACAGGACACTCGTCAGATGTGACTAGTATTCAGTACGGTTTTTCTCTGCTTTTCCCGGTTCCGAAAAACTTTCGAAAATACCAAGCCAAACGATAAGAACACAGTGAGCATCTCGCAGGCGAATACGCCCGTATCCGACGCTAACAGCACCATTTCTATACCCGTCAGTTTTCGACGTAGAAGGCGGAGCTGAGCTACCGTTAACTAGCGTGCAATCGCTGTGGCGCGCCAGGGACTCTAATCTAAAGACCCACATATACCTCTGAAAGTTGATAGGTTCGTCTGTAGTGATTAAGCGAATTAGACCAAGTCTAATGCAGGTCCCGAGTCCCGTAATCATTGTGTTCTTACCAGAAAACTGATCCAATTTTTGCATTTCCGTTCGTCCCTGAAAAATGCAAGCTTTTCCGGAAAGTTTTTCCGACAGTTCTAAGACCACGGGCCTAGATGAACAAAAGATGGATGATATTGGCGAGTATAGTGGCTTAGCCTTGTGGCAACGAACCTCTCAGTTTTTGTTGACATTACTTGCGGCACTCCGAGCATACGCTGCTTTCAATCCCAATACAATTTAAGACGTTTATAACTTTCTGTTTTTGACATCCTTATCTTAAAAAAACGTCGACCACTTTGAGCATTGCGATAATGAAAAAGATCTTTTAGACAGCATTCACCTATTAGCCTCATCATTTACCGAACAAAACCTGGCAAAGTATCTTCTTGGAAATATGCCTGGCAACGCGACTGTCTCTGGTATGTATACCAGGAATGAGATATGAGTTACGATACGAACGGCCTGCGGCAAAGGGGCATCAAAAGTTGCAGAACAGTGCGGAAACGATAAAAACTTTCGCTATTATTGCATCAATCGCTTACCAAAACCTGAACCAAAAGGTATGAGTGTTCGGTACAGAACATATTCCTCAAAGAGCAGCTTGCTACGACTTAGCAATATGCCATCTTAGCAAACACTACAATACGAGCGTCATTCTTTTAGAATCAAAACCTGATTGTTCTTCATGTGTCGAATGATTCTCCATTCGAGTTTTGCTTCGTCCAGTGGCAATCATCGAATAGGCCGAAAAACTGTCCCAGCGCGGACCTAGGACCGAGCACTGCAGCATTATGGCCCCGTTTACAGGACACCTTGATGGCAAGGTCTACAAGAAAAACAAAGGCATGACACGACATTACCGTCGCCTCGTGCGTTACCCATAACCACTGATCTAACGATATCGTCGTTATCTTCTTGCGACGAGTGACGCCCCATCCAGGAATCGTGTCGAACAGAGAAGTCGGCAATCCGAAACATACAAACGTCACCAAGTACCAAAAACTGCGGGCTAGCCAATGCAGAGTAGGGGTCGGCTGGACCTATGCAAAACCAAATACAAAACAAAACTGAAGCAAAACAAAAGTAAACAAAATAAAAGTCGAAGCAAAACAAAACTAAAAATAGCAAAACAAAAGTAGGCTGGACCTATGCAAAACCAAACGCAAAACCAAACGGAAGCAAAACAAAAGTAAACAAAGCAAAAGTCGAAGCAAAACAAAACTAAAAATAGCAAAACAAAAGTGTACTTTTGTTTGCCCCTGCTAGCTGCCTTTTGATCCAAGAGACGTCCGGTCATCAGATAGGCACTGTTTCAACGGGTGCGCACGTCCTAAACTAGCATATTATGCAGCTATTATGGCACTACAGGCTACATACTACGCCCGGTTGTTTTGTTTTGCAAAACTTACTTTTGTTTTGCACTGAAAATCCCTAAGCAAAACAAAAGCAAAACAAAAGTGAAGCAAAACAAAACAAAGCAAAACAAAACTGGTAATTTTGTTTTGCAAAATTTACTTTTGTTTTGCCCTGCAAATCCCTATACAAAACAAAAGCAAAACAAAAGTGAAGCAAAACAAAACCATACAAAAGTTTGCTTGGTTTGGTTTTGTAGCCGATCCCTAATGCAGAGCCCGCTTGAAAGAGACATTCGCCTGTAGCAGTGGAGCGTCACAAGCATCAGCCAAAACATGATGCTTCTGATAGATCTCTCTTTCCTGTCGGACTACAAAATCAGTGACAGATTTGCAACGTTCGCGTAATTTGACAACAAAGGGACATGTTAAGCATGGTTGCTATTGGTTTGTCAGTCAGTGGATCGTTGCAGTGCGAGGTTCTCTTTTATTAATTTCCAAAAAGACACTTTGCTTTGACAATGCTTGCTTAGGACACGACGCAAAACATAAATGCTCTTTTCTTGGGATGACTTGTCAGGATAACTTAACATCTGGCCGACTCGTTTTAATTCCTTCACCAGTTGTGTCCAGTCAGTGCAGACATTTTATGCAGACAATGTATGTGCCAGCAGTTCATCTTTCTTCAGCAACCCCGCGTTCCATGTAATAGTACACCACTGAAATTGTACACCCCCTACGATACAGGCTTTCAGGTTTCCCTTAAGGGAAACCAAAGGGTTTCCCTTATAAAAAAAAACGGGCACGGGAACGGTGCCGTTCTGCCGCTCCTCCCGTTCGTTCACCGTGCCCGTTCAGAACGGGTGACGGGAAAAAGCGAAAATGCTCAAAAGTATCACAAGTTACTCTAATGAAGAATTCTGCAAGGGGCCGAGAGACGGCTCATAATAGAAAAAATGACCCTAAGGACACTATTCGTGAAATACTTTAAGCAAGATAGAACTACGCAAAACTTGGTTATTTAGATAGAGCGTGGAGTACGGACAAGCAAATAAAAGCAAAACACTTGGCATAAGATTTGCATCATTTTTTCCAAAACCTGTTACTAAACACTCGACGTTCGCTTGGCTGCGTTCCCGAATCATATCCATAATTGAGAACCCGTTCAGATTTAAAATTGGATGTTATTGGATGTTCTATTCCGACTCCTGAAAATACTAGTAAGGGTTAATGTGCAGGGCGATATATATCTAGGAACTGTGCCAGTGCCATTCTTAATCAGCAAAACCTGTTCCGGCAAATTCTGGGCGCGATTCGGGAACAAAGCGTTCCTAAATAATTTTCGGAATTTAAGACCGCCTCAGATGCAAAACTCCAAAATGGCTGGTATTTGATGTTCGCTTCCTACTTCTGGAAATCATAGCAAGCTGTGCAGGGCGATATATAGCTCGTGACATTTGACGCGAACAAACTGGGTAAAACGACCTGCCGTTAGGTCGACCAGAGCATGCTTGTGTTAAACTTGTCCAATTTCCTGCTCTTCTTAACCGCACAAACACTTATAAAGTGCTCGATTCGAATGCCGTATGGGCGCGACGTATAAGGACGGTGGGGAGGCGGGAAGGGGGGGGGGGTTGGTTGCGGATAGTGCGTGGGACAAGGGGTTCCCGCGTACAGCATGAGGAGCATTGCCTTTACCCTTTTTACTTACGTGCTTTTATTACGGCCCGGAGGAAAAGTGCCCACCAGCCAGTCGATCTTGTCGACTAATCGAAAACGAAAGAACATCTAAAATCCTTTGGAAGACGCCTCCTATCAAAGTGCACGCTTCCGTAAAACGGATTTAACGACAAGCGCCATCTAGAACTAAATGGTTGGTTTTGGCGCGATAAGTGTTATGACCGCTACCTTATTAATCTTGTAGTTTTTTTCATTCTGGTTGTAGCGGTATTAAAAATGCTATTTGAAAACAGTAAAGAACATTCGAGCATGTCAACAACAATGCCTGCTTACGCGCCAACATCCATATGACTTAAAAATAGAGGTAGTTGCTCGTGCCTTGAAAACAATCACATCGCTTTTCTGTATGTTGCTTTATGGTCCCCTCCGGCCCTGACATGGTGAATAGCTTGCCATTTTCTCACTCCTTTTTTGCAGTTACTCCGACATTCTCTGAAAACGTTCCTCTTGTGCACAGGTGTTTTCGCAATTTGCCCAAAACGCTTGTACTGACGGCAATCAATCTAAGTCATTTGTCTGCCTAAGTTATAATTTCCAGCGTTAAAAAAACCTTGCTATTTTAAGCCTTTTTGTAGGTATCGTAGAAACGCTGGGCAGCTCGATGACGTAGAAGACCGTAAGTAGCTGCAAAGTGTGCATGACTCATTCACTCAGTACACGAGGATTTGTCGATACCTCACTCGCTGAACCCTGGTGGAATTTTGAGAGCACAATAAAAGAAGAAAATAGCAAAAAAGTAAGAAAAAACAAAATAAAAACGTAAGAAAAAGACACGGCATTACGTAACTGATACAAGAAGACTCCTATATTTGAGCGTAAAGCGTACACGTTTCTTTTGCGGAGCAGTGACACAGACTTAAGCAGCAACTACTGATTTTGAATACTTTGGATAGGGGTATTGGCCCAAAAAAAACATTAGTGTCTCTAAAACAGTTACGTCGGTCAATCATATAGTAGATTTTCGACAACAACGTCCAGGATAATTCATTCTAGCAAAGTTTAGGTGAATGCCTCAGTTTGTTGGTGGTGGTGGTGGAAAAAGGTGGTTGTCGATCACTATTTGGGATCACTGATAATGTCGGCGTTATCACAGAAGTTTTCGAATTGTAACAAAACCTGGTTCCATAACCGAGCTTTCGGAACATGCGTCACGTCACGCTTTTGTCATTGCTCACAGTCGAGCCTCTAACGGTGAAGATACAGGACACTCGTCAGATGTGACTAGTATTCAGTACGGTTTTTCTCTGCTTTTCCCGGTTCCGAAAAACTTTCGAAAATACCAAGCCAAACGATAAGAACACAGTGAGCATCTCGCAGGCGAATACGCCCGTATCCGACGCTAACAGCACCATTTCTATACCCGTCAGTTTTCGACGTAGAAGGCGGAGCTGAGCTACCGTTAACTAGCGTGCAATCGCTGTGGCGCGCCAGGGACTCTAATCTAAAGACCCACATATACCTCTGAAAGTTGATAGGTTCGTCTGTAGTGATTAAGCGAATTAGACCAAGTCTAATGCAGGTCCCGAGTCCCGTAATCATTGTGTTCTTACCAGAAAACTGATCCAATTTTTGCATTTCCGTTCGTCCCTGAAAAATGCAAGCTTTTCCGGAAAGTTTTTCCGACAGTTCTAAGACCACGGGCCTAGATGAACAAAAGATGGATGATATTGGCGAGTATAGTGGCTTAGCCTTGTGGCAACGAACCTCTCAGTTTTTGTTGACATTACTTGCGGCACTCCGAGCATACGCTGCTTTCAATCCCAATACAATTTAAGACGTTTATAACTTTCTGTTTTTGACATCCTTATCTTAAAAAAACGTCGACCACTTTGAGCATTGCGATAATGAAAAAGATCTTTTAGACAGCATTCACCTATTAGCCTCATCATTTACCGAACAAAACCTGGCAAAGTATCTTCTTGGAAATATGCCTGGCAACGCGACTGTCTCTGGTATGTATACCAGGAATGAGATATGAGTTACGATACGAACGGCCTGCGGCAAAGGGGCATCAAAAGTTGCAGAACAGTGCGGAAACGATAAAAACTTTCGCTATTATTGCATCAATCGCTTACCAAAACCTGAACCAAAAGGTATGAGTGTTCGGTACAGAACATATTCCTCAAAGAGCAGCTTGCTACGACTTAGCAATATGCCATCTTAGCAAACACTACAATACGAGCGTCATTCTTTTAGAATCAAAACCTGATTGTTCTTCATGTGTCGAATGATTCTCCATTCGAGTTTTGCTTCGTCCAGTGGCAATCATCGAATAGGCCGAAAAACTGTCCCAGCGCGGACCTAGGACCGAGCACTGCAGCATTATGGCCCCGTTTACAGGACACCTTGATGGCAAGGTCTACAAGAAAAACAAAGGCATGACACGACATTACCGTCGCCTCGTGCGTTACCCATAACCACTGATCTAACGATATCGTCGTTATCTTCTTGCGACGAGTGACGCCCCATCCAGGAATCGTGTCGAACAGAGAAGTCGGCAATCCGAAACATACAAACGTCACCAAGTACCAAAAACTGCGGGCTAGCCAATGCAGAGTAGGGGTCGGCTGGACCTATGCAAAACCAAATACAAAACAAAACTGAAGCAAAACAAAAGTAAACAAAATAAAAGTCGAAGCAAAACAAAACTAAAAATAGCAAAACAAAAGTAGGCTGGACCTATGCAAAACCAAACGCAAAACCAAACTGAAGCAAAACAAAAGTAAACAAAGCAAAAGTCGAAGCAAAACAAAACTAAAAATAGCAAAACAAAAGTGTACTTTTGTTTGCCCCTGCTAGCTGCCTTTTGATCCAAGAGACGTCCGGTCATCAGATAGGCACTGTTTCAACGGGTGCGCACGTCCTAAACTAGCATATTATGCAGCTATTATGGCACTACAGGCTACATACTACGCCCGGTTGTTTTGTTTTGCAAAACTTACTTTTGTTTTGCACTGAAAATCCCTAAGCAAAACAAAAGCAAAACAAAAGTGAAGCAAAACAAAACAAAGCAAAACAAAACTGGTAATTTTGTTTTGCAAAATTTACTTTTGTTTTGCCCTGCAAATCCCTATACAAAACAAAAGCAAAACAAAAGTGAAGCAAAACAAAACCATACAAAAGTTTGCTTGGTTTGGTTTTGTAGCCGATCCCTAATGCAGAGCCCGCTTGAAAGAGACATTCGCCTGTAGCAGTGGAGCGTCACAAGCATCAGCCAAAACATGATGCTTCTGATAGATCTCTCTTTCCTGTCGGACTACAAAATCAGTGACAGATTTGCAACGTTCGCGTAATTTGACAACAAAGGGACATGTTAAGCATGGTTGCTATTGGTTTGTCAGTCAGTGGATCGTTGCAGTGCGAGGTTCTCTTTTATTAATTTCCAAAAAGACACTTTGCTTTGACAATGCTTGCTTAGGACACGACGCAAAACATAAATGCTCTTTTCTTGGGATGACTTGTCAGGATAACTTAACATCTGGCCGACTCGTTTTAATTCCTTCACCAGTTGTGTCCAGTCAGTGCAGACATTTTATGCAGACAATGTATGTGCCAGCAGTTCATCTTTCTTCAGCAACCCCGCGTTCCATGTAATAGTACACCACTGAAATTGTACACCCCCTACGATACAGGCTTTCAGGTAGTGCTTTTGGAACTGGACCACTGGCTTCAGAACTAATGTCGTAATGCGATAGATAGCCGACAAAACATGACCCCCTCGCTTCGGCGAATCCCCTGCCGTTTACTTCGCCGCACCTTATGTCATTGTCTGTCCGTTCTGCGCCCCGTATCGTTTTACCTCCGTTTAAAACTGGACTGTGATGCGCTAGTCTTTGGAATTAATAGAAACTAGCAGGGATGCCGCGCTACGCGCGGCAGACTGGCTGAGACATAGGTCTTTTCTATTCCAATAGAAGTCTGAGAAATACTGCTTGAAGTTCTGAGGTCTGGCGGCTTGAAGTTCTGAGGACTGCGCCTTGATGTTCTTAGGGCTGAGCACTGGTGCACCAAGTCCTGAGCAGTGCAGCGATGCTTAAAGTCCTGAGGATTGCTACTTGAGGTCATGAGGGCTGCTTCTTGATGCCCTAAGCAGTGTTGCTTGAAGTCCTGAAGAGTGCTACTTAAAAGTCCTGAGGAGCGATGCTTAAGGTCCTGAGGACCGCTGCTTGAAGTCCTGGGGACTGCTGCTTGGAGTTCCGAGGCCTGCTACTTGAAGTTCTGAAGAATGCTGCTTAAATTCCTGAACAGTGCAGCTTAAAGCCCTGAAGAGTACTGCTTGAAGTCCTAAGGAGCTATACTTAAAGTCCTGAGGACTGCTGCTTGGAGTTCCGAGGGTTTCTGCTTGGCATTCTGAGGACTGCTGCTTGAAGTCCTGAAGAATGCTGCTTAAAGTCCTGAGGACTGCGGCTTGAAGTTCTGAAGACTGCGTTTTGAAGTTCTGAGGGCTGCATCTTGAAGTTCTGAGGGCTGCATCTTGAAGTTCTGAGGGCTGCGTCTTGAAGTTCCGAGGGCTGCGTCTTGAAGTCCTGAGGGCTGCGTCTTGAAGTTCTGAGGATTTTATAGGTGCAGTCTGATGTATGCAAATTTGCACTTTGACCAGAGATGCGCGTCCGGTGTCCGGGCTGACGGACAGACAACACGCTTTTAAAAGGGAGGATCTGTGCATATTTCGGATAGATCAGGATCCGCACAATCGGATAGGCAGCGGGAAATATACTGGTCAAAACCAAATAATGGCGCAATTTTTCGGGCCCAAGAGTTTTGCAGCGATAGCAGGCCTTTATAAGACGACGTATACCGATGAGATGAACACGCGGCTTTGCTACGGCCGCTCTTTTAACGGAGTTTGGTTATGCGTAGCGTTAGCTACATTAACATGCCGTAATGTGTAATAGACTTAGATGTTCGCTAAGACAGTAGCGATGGCCGTCAATGCCTTGCAGCCGTATGGACACCTTCGCACAAGAAGCCGTACGGTTGTTAACATACGGCAAGAGGACGTTTATAAAATAAAACTCACCGGACGGTGTGTCAACGAACAAACAACTTTTTTTTGGCAACATCATAGGAAACGATGGAGCGTACGCCTCGACGTCGTCCTGAAGGACGGCTTCGCGAGCGGCAGTCAGTACGACCAAAAATTTGTTACGTTTCCTTTTAACTGAGTAGCGGACGCTCGTACTGATGTAGTCCGGATTGTCAAAACACATACCGTAATTTATCTAACAGAGGAGCGCGCCTCTAGTTTTCCACGTGTGGCAAAACCTGCGCTTCTATAAAAAGGCGCGCGTATATTTTTTCGCATCTGTGACCAACAAATTTATTACTTAGTTAACGATCAACAATGTAAGAGCTGACAACTCAGATGTCGCTATTATCCGAGACTCGCTTTCTCCGTTACTGTTTTGCGACTAAAACAAGCTTTCAGATAAGCACAAGCCCACCAAAGGGCTTGTGCTTCTTGCAGTGCTCGCTGGCAGAGATGCAGTACGAGAACCGAGCCAACTTAGTTGCCGGGTGAGAAACATACAGGCTGCTCTTACTTTCAAAAACCGGACAGTAAAGCCCCGCACACTGGTATCGAACATGTAGACCAGGACTTGTTCACGATCGTTACAGCGTCCAGGGGATCGCGGGCTTTATGCGATGCCGAGCAAATGACGAAATGTCTAAAAGCGGCCTGTTTCCCCGGCTTTTGACTGACCTCTGGTCAAACGAACAGATCATCTGGTTTTTATCACCTTTAAAGCGATATAGAATGATACTAAAAAGCATGTGCCTTTCGTCTTTGAACCAAAACAGATCAATTGATTACGGTGAATTCCTTTTGCAAAACCTGTTGTCGATGTATTGCATGTCATACCCTCGCTAATCTGCGTATAATCTTTTGGAAATGTCTGTCGAAGGAAGCTTTAACGGAAAGCCTGTATGAGGATATATTGAAAAAGACAATAACTTGCGATATCCTCACGTCCACAGCCAGCTTGTCTTCTTAGAAGCACTTCTTTCTTTTTGTTCGCATCTTTTCGACGCTAGACGCGACAGGGAACAAGCGTAGTCATTAAGTCTTTAGCATAAATTTGCAAAATCGATGAAAATTTGATTTTGTAATGCAAATGGGAATCAGGGATAGGCGGAATTTTTTCGGCGACCGGGACCGGGACCGGTACTTTGTCCAGTTTCGAGCTGCATATTTCCGAAAAAGCTGGTCAGATGTGGTCGACATATGACCATATTACAGCGGAATTTATCCCGCCGCAGACGATACCATCTGCCTATATTTTACGATTTCGACATAAAACGTGGTCCGGGAACTGCCTGCGGGAAATGGTCAAAAAGTCGAAACGGGGGGGGGGGGGGGAATTTTTCGATGACCGGGACCGGGACCAGTACCCGCCCATCCCTGATGGGAATCAAGGGAACGAAATGCGTGACCGGGTTTAAATTGCTCATTAAAACTTTAATCAAATAACAAAGCGGAAGTCGAAAGAAATTTCAATAACGATCAGGAAACTGAGTTCACAACCCGCCAAGGATGGCATATCCGCAAATGGTTTGCAAAACGCACACTCGAATAAAAAAACTAAAAGATGACGGCCGGACGCCTCAGACGGTGTGAACATCCAGAAACCTTTGATCAGTGCAAGCGATACAAATCGGTGCAAGAAATTGCTAAAAGTCCGTAAAAACGTTCTCGGTGCCTGTAAAAAACGTCGCATCTTCTATTTGGCTGTACGTTCGTATCTGGGCATGGGACTACAATTGCGTTGTACCATTAAAACCTCTTCTTGTCCTAAAAAAATTGCACTAATAAGCAGCGATTATTTACCATCCGTAGCATCACAGGCACAGGTCAAGGCACAAGGAAAAAAGGAGCAGGACACTATGATTGCCAGATCCACTTTGACGCCAGCTTCTTTGACGGTAAAACATGGACGACGGGAAACGATATGACAAAATTAGGACGACCGGAGCGCATTGAAACGTTTGACGCGCCCAATAAATGCCGCCATGGAAGGGCACCACGGTTTGCAGCACCGTCCCTTAGTCAGTCGGCTTTATCGGTTGCCCGTCTTGAAACTGTGTCGGTTAATAGAAGCCGATTTTTGTGATACCACGGCATTTGCCATATCAAGGCGTTATATTGATAAACTGGACAGGCCGCTCACTTTTCCAAAAGATGTCGAATTTCGTCCAGTATCTTAATCCCTAGACGTCGGTCCAGCTCTCGAATCAAGTTTATTGCACACCGATACAAAAAGAGCAAGCCGCTGCACCATTCTATAAAAACAACAAACGGGAAAACCTGTCAGTAACGCAGACAACCAGCATGCAGCGACCTGTGCAGGAGGTTCTACCGGTGTTCTACCGGTGAGCGCGCGGGTGTTTATAATGCGCAGTAGGCCTCAAGGTGTCCATTTCTTGAAATGCGCGTTTGATGCGTCACGCCGCTTTCCTCGGCTCGGGGAAGCAGTAACTTGTAGGGTGTCACGAACGATCCCGGCGTCCCGACGATCGCTCGTGGCAGGAAGTGCTGGTCCTTGCGGAACCTGCTCAGGTTGTCTAGTGGTATTGTCCTTCGCTGAGGTGGTAGAGGTCTCTACCGTCCTGCAGGGTCGTTTGCGGTACTCAGTTACTGCGTCCAAGTCGTATGCGAATCCGCGTTGAGGTGACAGCTTTAGGTGAGCTTTTATTGTACCTCAAATTCGGGTATTTAAACCGGTAATTAACGCACATTAATTACAGTAAGTACACGCACAAATATACAAAAACGTGCGGTCGCACAGTTACGCAATGCAGTAGGCCTTGGCCTAAAATGTGCGGCAGACGGGGCAGGTCTGCACGCACCACGCGGTAGGGTGAAAGAAGGACGAAATGAGAAGAGGATCGGCCGGCGGCCCGTCGGCGGTGGTGGGCAGCCGCACGGAGGCAGTCCGCCGAACGGCGGTTGCCTAGCAACGTTCGCGCTGGAAGTTCGAACGCCTTCCAGAATGGGCGCGCTGCGGACGCAGCGGGCCGATTCAAACCACCGCATAGCGGAGGAGCCGCGGACGCGGCTCTCTCGCGCCAAGGTCACAAGGGACCCAAAGGAGCAAGTGGCGAGAGACCTCTCGCCAGCATCGAGGAAAATAGGGGTCGCGCTCGCGAACCGATTCGGTTCGCGACACTCCAGGCCGAAAACGAACGACTGCCGGGTGCCTCAACTTTCATTTCCCTCGCATACGCTCATAGGGATCCGGCTTCAGACGTTGTGTGCTCCGGGAAAGCTTCATTCGCTTTCCCAGGACGCGCCGGGCACGAGGCTAGCCCTTGTCGGACGGACCTGAGTGAGAAGCGCTTCACCCTAAGATTTCAATGCATGAGCTCCGGGAAGGACTTCCCATAAGGTGTGCGAGTTGCTCGTAGACCGTGATCCTCTTCCAGATCTGGAAGTAAGGTTTCACCTGGTGACCTTGGTCAAGGTCTCCGCCGCACCGCTTGCAGAGAAATACAGTACCGCTAAGGACTAGCGGTAAAATAAATGAACGATACGACGGCACTGTCTAGGAAAGACAACGGGGAGTGCCGAAGGCTGGGGACTGGGGAGTGGAATACCGGGCCAGGAGAAGCGAACGCTGCATCTCTGACGGCGGTGACGACGGCTACAGACGGCACGGCGGCTTCGACTTCGACGACGTGATGAGCTCCAGGGGTCGATCGACGGTGGAGCGCGACGAAGTACGAGTAGACGCGGGCGTTGTAGTCGAGGAAGCGGACGTCCCCGAAGTGACGACGGTCGATGTAGGGCGACGCGGCGTGGAAGGCGCTGGCGACGTAGTCGAACGCGTTCCGGCAGACTCGGCGGAGCTGGACGAAGGAGTGCAGGTAGTTGTGGACGGTGAAGAGAGAGTAACAGCGGCGCTGGAACAATCGCTTCCGGACGTCGTAGACTCTTCGACGCAGCCTCGTTCGAGGTGCCCGTGTTTGCCGAGATCTCGGCAGCCGATATATCCGTGAACACGGCATCAGTCGGCACAGCAGGTTCTTGTTCCGGTCTGGGACCGAAACCTGTCCCACGTAACCGTCTTTGACAATGACTAATATCATTGTTGCGGACGTAATTATCTGCGGACGCAGAATAATGAAAAATACTCCGATGTCCACGGAGCAGGTGGCGCGATCGCGCTTTGTGGTACCTCCTGAAAAAAGGAGCAGCCGGTACCGGCCGGCATTTACGCATCAAGGGTTATTAGCCCTTGACCCTCCAGAGGGCGAAGAAGTGAGCTCGGACGAGCTGGGAAAGCAGGACTGCGAACGCAGGTCCTGTGTGCCACTGACCAGTGGCAGTGTCGCTTACGTCCCACTTACCTCCTTGACAAAGGAGGTCCGAGTGGGTACAGGTGGGTGACCGACCGAGCGGTCTCACAACCTGATGGCAAACGGATGTTTGCGGTACGGACGGTTCCGTCCTTACTGCGCACTAGTTCGGTGACCAGGGCTGGTCGCCATTGTGCTCGAGGAATATCTTCCTAGTAAACTAACACTCATCTCCGGGATGAATTTCCCGGACGGGTGTGTTCTTGCCCTTTTTGCCGTGATCACGGCGCAGCTCAAGGAGGACTCTTCTTGGAAGAGCTTCCAGAATTTGTCTGTCGGCTTGCCCAAGTGCTGCAAATTGGAAATGATGCGCACATGCTGCTTGTGCTCATGTGGCGCGACGTAATCCGGATCCGGATCATCGTCATATGGAACATCGAAAAACTCGGACGAGCCTTCGAGTTGCAGGTTGGGTATGAGGAAATCAATTGGGCGCACTAGCACATAATCGTTCTCCGAACTGGAGACGTATGTGAGTGGCCGAGAATTGATTGTCCATTCTGCTCGAGCGAGCAGACTCTGGAAATCCTCAACCCGGGGTACGCTTCGCCCGAGAGCTCGGGTTAAGCAATGCTTGACGAGGCCAATAATGCGCTCGTAAGATCCTCCGAACCATGAGGCTCGAGGAGTGATTGTGCGCCATACTGCGCCACAATCCGAGAGTTGTGTCCATAACCCATCAATTTGCGAACGATCGTTCGACTTATTTCGCGGCAAATTGCCGGTCCCCCGTTTGCGACCCTTTCGTCGCCCGTTCGCTGCCGTGTTCACGGTAGCAAACACCGAAGGAGGCGAGTGCTCGCCGTGTGCACCGCTTGGGTCCTCTTGTGAAAGAGGTCCCGTGGCCGCCGGTGCCTGCTGACCGTCGTTCGACGAATCGGGATGCGGCTGTGGAGGCACGTAGGCCGGCGGCTCCGCACGTAGCGATCGCTCCGCGGGAGTTGTGTGTGCAAGTGGGCGCTTGCCTTTTCCCCGACGACCTGGGACCGGCGGCGGGTAAAATCGCTCCGCGGCGACCCCGCCAGTTCTGCGCGTCGACCGCTGAATAACAACCGACGCGGGCGCGTCGGCGGGCGGTTGTTTGTCAGCGTCTGCTGACTTCCAGCCCGTCTGGACGGTTTGAATTCTGCGAAGGACTTCGCGACCCGATAACAGGGTAGTCCCATTATCACTTAGGATATGGGAGGGAGATCCCCTGCGATCGCAGAATCTCTGGAAAGCATGGAGAAATTGTTCTGTGCTCAGGTCTGAGCACAACTCCATGTGGCATGCACGTGACCACGTGCACACGAAAATGCAGACATAAAACTTGACAGTTTTAGTCTGGCCATTGTGGTCGGTCGACCGCAATAATCTGCCCGAAAAAATCAATGCCCACGGCTTTAAAACAGCGCAAGGGCTTGACCCTTTCTTCCGGCAATTGTGGTGCCGGAGGGGCCCTGAATGCTGGGTTGGACAACCTCTGGCGTTCAAAACACATGGAACGAATTACGGACCGGACAGTCCTACGGCCATGCGTGAACCAATAACGCAGGCGGACATTGGCCAATGTCGTGCCAACATTTGCGTGGACGTTCGCCACATGATAATGCAGGATTAATAGCTTGGTCAAGCTATTTTTCCGCGACAAATAAATCGGTGAGTGAGCACTCGCCGGGAATGCGGATTCGGCAATTCTTCCGCGAACGCGGAGGAAATGACCGTCCGAAAAGATTCCAACAATTTACGTTCATAAATTGTCGGACCAGGAAAGATTAAAGATTAAATTACGCTTGAGCTTTCCTGACCAGGAAAGATTCAACAAGTCCCAGTTCAGGCACAGTAAAGTGCTGAACTGCTGACCGCGTCGAGCAGGACTCTCGGAAGTGGTCGCGCAGATCTGCGCCGAAATAACTAGCGGTCCGCGGTTCCGCGGACTTAATCCCGCCGCAAAAAATTGCGCATGCGCGAAAGACTGTGGCGTGAACACGCCGCAGTTTCTGCCAAGTGGCAGCGCGCCATTTGTTCCTCGGATAGGAGGCTATTTGGCGGTACTTCGGCGGGCGCCGAGGTCGATTGAATCCGCTCACTATAACCGAAGCACGCGACCGCCTTTTTCGGTGCGGGATTAATTTGCGTCTTGCAAGCGGCGGTCGCCGTTTCCGCATTAGCGAGCCCATCGATCGACGGTTCCGCTTTCGCGTCGCTGGAGTGGTCAAGCCAGCTCCAGTGCATGTCGCGTACGCGACATTTAATCCACCCTGTCCAGGGTTTCCGCGGTTATAAGAAGTAGCCGAGGCCAAAGGACTTACCTAATCGTGGGGGGCCCGGAAGTCGGTCCGTAGCCTCGTGAACCACGATCTCCTCCTCGACTGAACTTGTTGTCCTGCTACTGCTTGTTTTTGCTGGCGGTCTTCCGGACGACGTTCCATTGCAGGGAGGTCTTCCGGCGGCGGCTTCTTGCTCACGCGGCGGGGAAGTGTCCACTTCCTTACGGAAGCAATTATCGGAGTTCTCCGAGTTTCTTGCTCCGTTTTCTTGCTCAGGGCTTTTCTCAGCAGTGGACACTGCTGCAGAACTCTGCCGATTCATGCTCAGAACTGAGCACTCCTTTTCCCGTAATATTCTCAGGCGTTTTCCGGCCTCGTACACGTCGTTGTGTATTCGGCTGAGCAGCTTTTTGGCTGCGGCCAGATGTTCCATGAGGCGATTCTCGTCCGAGAATTCCTCCATAAAATCCTCGAGCTCGGGACGATCGTCCTCGTAAGCTTGCTCGAGAACTGCGGTCACTTGTTCAAGTGTTTGCAGTATATTGCTCCGAGCGTCCTCAATGCGCTTGGCATAGCAGTTTGCCCGGTCGCGAAAACCTGCCAAAATCTCCTCCTGGAACTGCTTGTCGACCTGGGCCTCAGGAATGGCCTCCAGATCGATGTCGCACAGGCTGTTAAGCACGCCTAGTTCCATGACGAGCACACTCTGTAGGTTCCACAGAATGCGCTTCGTGGTCTTCCGACCGGGTTTTGGACCGATCGGTCCTTAAGGGGGCGATGGCACTGTGATCACAGTGCTCTGGTTAGATGCATTTTGGACCACGTCCGTGATCACTGTGTGGCTAGCCAAAGGTGGCTGGCTAGCGTTTGGGGTTGTGACCACAACCCCATTAACAACAAGTTGGGGTGGCACCCTGAATCTAGGCATGCCACCATTGTTTGCTGCGGACGCAGCTGCCATACCTCCGGATCCGGTAGGTAGGCTGGCGGTGCCGAATCCAGCATTTCCGCCGAGTACTCCGAATCCGGAAGCACTCTCGGCCGCCCCGAATCCGGGTGCGGCCATTTGGGAGAGACTTACCTCCTCGGTCCTCGAGCTCATCGGAGCTCCTAAGCCCGCGCTGAGTGGCCCACCGGAGGGAGTGCCGCGGGCGAGGCGAACGCGGACGAGCGGCGAGTCGCCCGGAGTGGTGAGGTCCGGGCCGGCTGGCCAAATTCTGCACCTAAGACAGCCCTTTTGGGGCACTGCAAACTAACCTGTAGACGGTGGAGTCGAACAACGTCGAGTTCCCCACGTGTCACGAACGATCCCGGCGTCCCGACGATCGGTCGTGGCAGGAAGTGCTGGTCCTTGCGGAACCTGCTCAGGTTGTCTAGTGGTATTGTCCTTCGCTGAGGTGGTAGAGGTATCTACCGTCCTGCAGGGTCGTTTGCGGTACTCAGTTACTGCGTCCAAGTCGTATGCGAATCCGCATTGAGGTGACAGCTTTAGGTGAGCTTTTATTGTACCTCAAATTTGGGTATTTAACCGGTAATTAACGCACATTAATTACAGTAAGTACACGCACAAATATACAAAAGTGTGCGGTCGCACAGTTACGCAATGCAGTAGGCCTTGGAATAAAATGTGCGGCAGACGGGGCAGTCTGCACGCACCACGCGGTAGGGTGAAAGAAGGACGAAATGAGAAGAGGATCGGCCGGCGGCCCGTCGGCGGTGGTGGGCAGCCGCACGGAGGCAGTCCGCCGAACGGCGGTTGCCTAGCAACGTTCGCGCTGGAAGTTCGAACGCCTTCCAGAATGGGCGCGCTGCGGACGCAGCGGGCCGATTCAAACCGCCGCACAGCGGAGGAGCCGCGGACGCGGCTCTCTCGCGCCAAGGTCACAAGGGGCCCAAAGGAGCAAGTGGCGAGAGTCCTCTCGCCAGCATCGAGGAAAATAGGGGTCGCGCTCGCGAACCGATTCGGTTCGCGACATAGGGTGCGGTAACATATTCGTTTCTCCATACTATGTTTACGAATTTTTGAGCAGCGGCGCATATTGCATATCTTAGCGCATAAACCACAGCCGGTTCGTTAGCTGGAGTACGTCGAAGATAGATGGATCCCGTGTTTTACGGCGCGTCGTCGCCCACACATGTATGACGTATCCCCAGGCCAAAACTTGACGCTGCATCACATTTGGACGCCTGCCCAAACAACTGAGCCAATACGACGGGCTCATTAGTCAACAATAAACAGCAAAATGATGCACGCCAAAGTGAAAAAGAAAAACAACAAGTTTTCTTGACTTGGTAGAAAATCACAGCCAGATGCAAGCGATGTGTCCTCGATCCATCAAGACTTGACTGCCTCGGGATCTGGGCACATTTATTCGTTGGTCGACATCGACCTGCAGATTAATGTGACGCCCAAACTAAGAATTGTGTCAAAACATAGAGCTTGAACTAAAACCGTAATCACGCAAAAGCTCCTAATTCCCAAAACGTCGGGCTAGTCACAGCCCAGGGACCGCTTGGATAATGCAATTGTCGCAGCCTTAGAGCGCCTTACGCGAGGCTGCAAAATACCTATACGCGCTTCAGCTAAGCCAAAACCTGTACACTTCACACCGAGACACATAGCGATTGGACAAACAATGAACAACAGACTAGCATTGTCCGATTGAAGCAGTTTAACAACAAACTTCATCTGACAAGCAAAAAATGATTCTGTACGCAAGATAGCACGGAGGAGACTGCCCTTGTCAAGCCTAAAATCGTCCTAAAATCTCTCCTCGACCCCCCCCCCCCCCCCCCTTCCCCCTCCCTTGGTGGAGTCTCCCCCCTTCGGCAAATTAAATCTGAGAAATTGTGTCATCCCCTTTACTACGGCCCAGTAACTTGTTTAAAGTCTTCTATGGTCCACGCTTCAGGCAAAAAATATCGTCTGCACCTTAGTTGTACGTAAAGAAAATATATCGACCCTCGTCCGTAGCCGACCTGTAGTTATGGTGTTCTCGTAGTTTTCCGCTGAGTCTTCTAGCAGACGGAGCAGCTACATCGTATGCCAATCGCTTTAGACTAAGAAAAGTTTGAGAAGTTTTTTGCCGGCAATAAAGCGAAAGAATGACGAAGCACTTAGGTCAATGGAACGAAGCAACGGTCCGGCTCAGCGATTTCGGACGAAGCATCTTTATGGGAATTTGATAAAAACGTTTTTCCTTTGTGCAGAACTTAGAGGCGCGTAAGTATTGTATCATTTGGCCGCAAGATCATCAAGTCAGTCTTGCCCTTTATGTATCATGAAATCTACCGGTCGTATGAGCCGGGCAGCCGTGGTTTATGTTTGGGCGCAGTCAACCACAGATCTGAGCATTGCTAACGCGCCTCAGAGAGAATTGCGCGGGCCGATTCAGCCAGTATTATTAATGCGACGAATCCACGTTGAACATATGTGTTCTCCACGACTTCTTCTAAAGCTGGGGCCTTTCCAGTCGCAAAATCCATCTAAACCTTAAGTAGCAAAAGCAAAACCTGATAAGTTAGCTCTGGTATGGTCTCGTTCAGCGTGATTGTTACGAGTTCTTGACCGGTAAATGTCGGGTGAGCTTACCATCATCATGAACGTGAAAATTATGCTTTATCGCAGTGAGTGTACGCAGACTGACTGCCACAAGTCACCCGAAGCGCGCTAAACAATAGCCATACAGGCTCCATGGTCCCGTTAAACCGCTCGGAAAACTTTTTGGAAATCCGGAAAAATAAGTTTCTCGTTAACGGACGCCTACTTCGATTCCCTCATAAAACTGCTTAAGCCCAACGTTTATCTATAACAAAGTAAGCCCATTACGGAAGCGACCTGGCGTAGGCCTTAAGATCGGCGCGTCGACGGCTCTGTATGTGCGTCGACGACGTAGCGTCTATACGCCGAGCACAGCCACTGCGTAGTCAAATATAGTTGTCGCATAATTCTCATAGTCGTCGCCCTATCATCTCATGTGGATTTTCAAATTTTTCCTACAAACCTCTCTCATGGCGAATCGCAATAGGGAGGTTTAGGAGGGAGGGAGGTGCGATAGAGTTGAACGTCACTCAGCTGGTTTTAGTGGATAAGATCTTAGAGAACGTATCCTTATCCTTCTTCATCGGGTAAGCCGAGTGGGTCAGTGTTAACGTCAGTTTGACCTTAAGCCATCCACGGCCCAGGCTATAGCCAGCGACAATACGCGTAAATGAAACACATCATGTAGCAGATTTTCGACGAGCGCTTTTTTTTCGGTTTGCGACTATAATTTTTTTTCCGGCATAAAGCCTAGTAATACAGTATACCGTTATCGATCCTTCTTGTCAATCGCAAGACCCGATCGTTCGAGAAATATCAAGCGGCAGAGAACGGTTTTTCGGTCTGCATGACAAAAAATAGTCAAAAGTTAGACAAAAACCTGATATTTCTTTGTTCCACCTGGATCTCTCATCCCAGAACCTATTTTACATGCAGCAAAAGCACGTCGATAAAACCCGGAACCAAGTTTTTGAAAAATTCTTTTTATCGGATTTATTAACTCACTCTTTAGGCTTTTTCAGTCCATTTCGAGTGGCTTTATTTATTTATTTTTTAATTACTGAATCGAAAAAACTTAAAAACAGAGGACGCTAATGATCTTGATGGCATTTTTCGCCCAAAAAATAGTTGATATTAAAGCTGCTTGTGACCAAGCCGTCGCAAGCGTGAGCGTGCGTATCACTCGCCATTGCAGTTAGCAAGAAGCATGCGTGTGAGAAACAGAGCGGTCACTGCCTTTTTCCTATTCTTAGCTGAAATTCTTGTCCTCGCGGTAACTTTTGGCTACCTAGCAAATGATGAATTTTACCAGAGTCGATGACGACACACTTTTGGTTCGAGACGACGCCAGACCAGCGCCTTATTGTAAACGAACCCCTATAGGAAATCCAATTCGATGGACTAAAATAAGGTTGGCCACACCTCAGGCAAGAGATAAATGTGATGCGCCTTCGTAACGGTTTTCAAGCATTAAATGCCCAAGCAGAATAAAGCGTCATTTCCGACAGTTAGTTATTATTTACTGTTGTGTCCTGGGCTAGCTTGTTGCTCCGTGGAGGAAACGCAGCTTTTGGTATACCACTTTAATAACACTGCCTTTGACTAACTAAAAGACTTAAGCATGGTTCAAGAAGGATGCCGAAGAGTTCACTTGTCCCCGATTCTATAACTGCGAGTAGCCTGCCCTTGTAAAAGAAAATTTTTGAAAAAAGAATCGAACACAAATCATCGTTGCTATTAATTAAATCCAAAAACGTGTCAACGTACGAGACAAATTCGGCTGTAAACAAGAATCTAACCCGAACAGCCTAAACCTGAATCTAAGCCTAAACTTGGACGGTGGATAAGAACCAGGGCTGCGGATTTGGATTTGGATTTGGAAAATCGGAAAATCGGTCATTTTGCTTCGGATTTGGATTTGGTTTTCGAAAATCGTACCGATTTCCCAAATCTTCCAACCAACTAGTTCGGAACCTTCTATTGACCAAAGACGATCGCAAAGTAATGCCGTTAGTGCAAATTAAATCGATTTGGTTGACGTTCTTGATGAAGAGCAGGTCCTCGTAATGAGTCCACAGAGTGCCGGTACTGGAATCTGGTCTTCGCTGGACATCCTCGTAGAATCCCTCGAAACATTTCACGAGCTCTGCCCAACGTCCTGCAGCTGCCTCTGCTTCTAAACTAGGGAACGTTGAACACTTCCTAATATAGGCTAAATACTAACCCTCAAAGCCCAGTTTCAGCGCAATTTTCTTCCAGGCTTCTTTTTTTCTGGCCAGCAATTGTCCATGCTTCTAGTGGGTCGTCATCCTCCCATAAGTCGTTCCAGATGCATTTCTCTCGGCGGACCAGGAGCTTGTGGTAATCGCAGAGACGCATATCTTTCGCTTTTCCGACCGAGATCATCTAATTCAGATAAATTAAGCGAGATTGGGTTGGTGCAAAGAGAAGTTGGTGACAGCTAATTTGATGTAGTTTTTTGAAATGCGGCGCTAGGCTTGCGTCAGTTTCGCGCTAATGTGTTGGCAAAACGTCTTCCAGCTTGGGATGCTGTTGGCGTCACAACAATTTTTTACAAGAATCACTTGACAGTTAACTTAACGATCAATTATTTTTAACTATCAATTATTAACGAAGTTGCGTTATAGAATATAGCAGACGGAACTTGAAGGTCGATATTTTTTTTTTAGACAAACAATGTCCAGCAAGTCCAAGGACCTCCTGCAAGAGCTTAACTTCTTTCGTTATGATGGTCAGTCCCACGTTCTGCTTGCGTGCCAACCACGTCAGCGCCTTTCCCGCACAAATGGCAGCACTAGCAACTTGCTCAACCATCTGGCCCGCAGCCATCCTGAGAAGAAAGCCGTACTTGAAGCAACAAAGAAACGCAGAGCTGAAGAAGCAAGGTTGCATTCACGTTCATTTAGCCAAACTTATGCGCGACATTTTAGTGCTATGGCACCGAGCGTTAAGCACTCCGACATCCATTGCTCCGTCGGCACCTGGTTCTCAGCCCACTACCATCTTGGAGCCGGGCATCGCTTTTCCTTCCGCGAATTCTTCCCAGTCCGGAAGTGGCAAGCAAGAAAAAGTATTTCGATACTTTGACCGGAAAGTCGCCGACCGTTCGCTGGCTAAGCTCATCGTCGGAGCCGACTTACCTCTTTCCCTGGTGGACAACAAGCATTTCCGAGCATTCGTGGCTGCGCTGAATCCTGAATACAACGTTCCCTCCCGCAGCACGCTTACCGATCGCTTGGACAGCTACTGCGAAGAGGTTGAGGTCAAGATCAAGGAGAATATTGATAAGGTTTTTTTTAACTTTTTTTGGTCTTTGTGTTTAGTTTTCTTTTAGGCCGATTCCGTCTCGTGTACAACGGACATTTGGTCTGCGAAGAACCAAAAGAAGAGCATCCTCTCTCTGACTGTCCACTTCACTGATGAGAAAGGACAACCTGCTTTCCACACTGCAGCCGTGCTTCCTCTGAAGTGCCGACATGAGGGCGAACTGCTCGCACCAGAGTTCCGCAACCTTCTTGACCACTACGGCCTCCGCAACGGGAATGCCCACGTTTTGCTGCGCGATGCCGCTTCCAACATGAAGAAAATGGCGCGCATTCTCGGACTGACTAGCCTAGACTGCTTCGGGCATAAGCTGCACAACGTTAGTCTTTTTTTTGTCTGCACAAAGCCTTCTTGTTTTCTAACGGTCCGTTGTTACGCTTGAGCTTACAGGCGGTACAGACGGCCTGGAGCAGCTACCGTCGTTGACAAACCTTATCGAAAAGGCGAAGAAGATCATACGGAAGCTCAGAAAAAGCGGCGTTGAACTTCATCGCTTCGAGCAGCTACGCGACGAACTTTGCTTGCCGCGCTACGTCCTCATTAAGGTTATGCAAGAAACTTTGTGGTAACTAAAGCCAACTAAAGTTGGCTTTTCATAATGTGGAGATTCGCTGGAACAGCGCCTTCGAGATGTTGAAGCGCCTGCTCGTACTCCGGCCTGCCGTGGAGCAGCTTATTGCCAGCTCTGAGGCGTATCCGCAGATTTCGGCAGACGAGTGGGGCATGGCTCGAATGGTCGTCGACCTTCTTCATCCGATCGTCAACGCCTCGAAAACCGTCCAAGATCGTCGCGAATCCGTTGCTGCAGTCCTTCCGATTTACGTCGGTATCAAGCGGATGAATCCTCCAGCCTCCGGCCTAGCTCGCATGCACAAAGCAATCGTCAAAGGCCTGGATACGCGAATGGTCGGATGGAGAGAAAACGACGCTCTTTGTCTGGCAACTGCTCTGGACCCCAACCTGAAGCTCTCACCGTTCAACACCGACGACGTGAACCATGTTCGTAAAATGCTCGAGACAAAGGCAATTGCTAGAAGTGCTGAGCTGAATGGAGACGCTGCATCCGCATGCTCGTCGGAACCGGATGCAGGCAACGGTAATTCTCTCATGAAGTTCCTCCAATCGGTTGATGATCTTCCTGAGCGCGAAGTGGCAGAGATCGACCCAAACGCCACTGCTAAGGCGCAGGTGGAAGTCGCAGAGTATTTCAAGGAGCGACCGACAAAGGGTAAGTTATTAAACGTCCACGTCTCAAACACAAATTTCTAGGCGACCCATACGCATTCTGGAGCAAGCCCAAAAACGTTGCACGTTTCCCCGTACTGCACTCGCTGGCTCGGCAGTACTTAGCGGCACCTCCGGGCAGCGTGGAATCCGAGAGGGTCTTCTCAGGAGCATCAGCCATCTTTTCTGATGACCGCCAGAGCCTCAGCGACAACACATTAGAGCGATTGTTGTTTCTTTATAGCAATGTCAATCTGATTTAACGCATGTTTTGGACGTATATTCCATGGTTTTGGTCGTCATTAAAGCAAGCTTCGAAAAATCGGATTTGGATTAGGAAAGTCGGAAAACCGGTCGTTTTGGTTCGGATTTGGATTTGGTTTTGATTTTGGAGGTTGCTTCGGATTCGGATTTGGATTTGGTTTTTTTGGAGACTCCCCAGCGCTGATAAGAACAAGGGATAATCTGGCAGTGCTACTCGGGAAAAAGCCAGCTGGGTCATGATTGTAGACAAATAAGAAACGTGGAGAAGAAAACTGTTATGCGGACGGAAATGGTCAAAATTGATCTTGAAATACTCGCCCATTGCACTTGATTTGGTATTACCATTAAACGGTCAAAGCTAGTCGAATTTTCGGAAATTTCTACTTCGCGGACACCGCAGGCAAAAATCGACAAACAAGTCAATGCGAAGGAGCAATTAAAGAAGCAGATGAAGAATCATACAACACGCAAAACATGTACGGTACACATGTAAAGTTATCTTTCCAACCTTCAGGAGCGGCTAGCGGAGCCTGCGCTCCGAGACCCAGACTCGTGTATATAGGAGCCTGCACTCAATAAAGTTTCCGCACACATAAACGGCATGGATTGCCCAGACGTGGACAGGCCGCGACGTCATCGGGACGTAATTAGACTCCTAGCAGTGGCCACATTTTAAAAAAACAAAGCGCATAAGACGGCCACCTAAGCCTATTCGAAAAGGGACCGCGTAGCTAAGCAAGTTTTAAATATGATACCTATACAAATAATAAGTGAAATTTGTTCTCACGTTATCGACGCTAATAAGAGACAAGAAACGAAACCTAATGATGAGCTTTGATACAGATCCGATACGTCGGAGTATCATTGACGGTAGAGATCGACACCCTTACGTACTACGGGCCGTACCCGTAGCCGTAGCCGTAAAATGCGGGTACGGTTACGCTACGGGGGTGGTCGGTCAGTACGGCTGCAAATTTTAGCCTTTTTACGGTCCGTAGTAGTAGTAAAATACGGGTGCGGCTACGGTACGGGAGGGGTCAGTACGGCTACGCTACGGTACGGGTGGTCAATGTCGATCTCTAATTGACGGTTACTTAAGCGTGGTTACTTTGGGAGGGGTGTGTCCGACTTGGAAATCAGTGGGTGTCGATCTTAGCATAATTAGCGAAACGTTAGCCCTGGCCTGCGCAGAAAGCGCTAAATGTGTGCGCAATATTGTCTGCGTGCTTGGGTCGCCAGCGCAAGGTGGCGAGGGTGGTTACAAAGTTCGCACCAAATCTAAAGGTAAGTGAAAAGCAAAGTGAAACCACATGTTTCGCATCTTCGTTCGGACATGCAGAACGGTACACATATGAAGATCTACCTTCCGGTTGCTTACCGTTTTGTGACTTCGTCGTTTTATGAGTTATTTTGGGCTAAAACCTGACCATTAGGGTGTCAGCGTAAAGGATGAATAGTTCTTTTAGGTTGCGGACTGATTAGCGGATATTCGGCTCTCACATTTTTGAGAGGTTCAGCTAAGACCAAATTTAAAAAGTATAAACAAGTCACATAAACTTCATAAAGAATGAGCATCGCTCAAGCATCATTCATAGTGCTATGCGCAGTTCGTGCATGGTGTCGTCAATAATTTGGTCCTCTGTATTTCAAAATATAAAAAAAGATAATAAGCAAGAAAAACAATAAATAAAGGAAAACATTCCGGCACTAATCAAAACCTGCGAGCAGGTCTGTTATGTGGATGTACCATTCCTGGTTTACCTAGCCGGTATTTCCATGTCACAACAGTATCGCAGCCCTTTCTGGTGTTTGGTCGTTTGTACGGCTCGACGCTTTTGCCCGTAGGTCAGCACAATTTTTCCTCTACTTCATGAACGTCCGCTTCACGTCCTGATCCATGTGCCACGGCGGCACATGGAGTACGGCCTTACTGATTCGGCTCTACAGTGCCCGTAGCCTGTGGAATTACCAACGCACATAAAGAATGATTAAGGACAGGGAAAGGTCTTAGGCAAGAGACGCCAGCGCCTTCGAGAATTGACAACTGGTGCATACAGCAAAAAATAATTACCTACGTATGTTTCGACAACCTGACGATCCAACCTTTTCGGTAGGCAGCACGGAACGAAATGGGCCGCTCATAAGCACGCTGCAAAGATACGGAAATAGGAATTCTCGAAGAGTTAAGCAATTAGGCTCGCATTAGTTGGCTTTATTTTGTCAGTCCAGACTTACGAAATCACGTTTGAAGAGCAAACTCAAAAACAAGCTAATGCCTGAACGTCGCCAAATGCAATACACATCTAGAATGTACTGGTCATCATCAGAAAAAAGTTGTTGGAGGATGTTCTCGTGGGCCAAGGCTTGCGATGCCTTAAGTAAATGCTGCTTTGTAAGGACTTTAAAACCTGTCCAAGCCTCTGTTTACAACTCCTTGGGCGCGTGTGAATTCCCGGCCGTTAACCATATCGAACACAATAAGTCGGGTTTAATCTGAATGACATGTGCACCTGCTAATGATTTGAGAAATGGAGCTTGCCAGCCCGTGTGCTGCAGCGGACTGTTGGAAACGGCACAATATCTGGGTGCCGCTCCCACAAAATAAAACCTGGATCTTTGGCGTCAGGTTCGCGTCTGTTCGTCGAAGAAGACAATCCGGTAAAACTGATTACGGATTAACGCATTAATAGCAGATCAGAAGCATCGACCGACAAACCTCTTGGGGTACGGGTCCACGTTCAATTATTCAGGTAAATGAACTCAGCTTTAAAAGCAAGTATGCCCGTGGGGAGCGCCCATAGTATCGATACCACAAACCCTCGGCCTTAAGCCGATACCCCCATTAAGCTGGTGACAAGAGCGAGATAAACTATAGCGGTGGGACCCAAGACACGACTATGGAACGTTGGGCTACCGGTAATCTGCCGCTCAATAAACAAATGGAATGCGCAAAGGTGAGGACGAATGAGCCTCACTCAAAGCGCAGCGATAAGATATGTGTAACCAAAAACACTGTCTGAGGGCGAACGCCATCCGGCTCCCGCCTGTTTATCGCACGTAGCGGAGGATGCGCCGTCGTTCGAGGTGAAGGTCAGTCGGAAGCACGAAGCCGCTGGCGGCAGCGATTGCGCGGGGAATGGAACGTGTCCAGACTCGCTGAGGATAATTCGCGAAAAAGTGTCGATAAATTCTCCCTCATTCCCAATCCACAGCTAAGCAATCGCTCTTTTCAAGGGCCCTTGGTATAGTTCAATTTTGAAAGGACGTAGTTGCAATAAACTCTGCTAAACCAGAAAAGCATGTGGCAGTTGCGTGGGGCCTAGAACAACCGGCTATGCTCCAGGAAGACATATATCCGATGAATAGCGTAGCAGTCTAAAAAAAGGCAGACCGACCTGCGCTAGGAACTTTCGACATGCACTGTTTTCAGAGAAATTTTCTGTATCGTACGGCCTTTTATAAACCTCCAGACCACAGCCCACGAATAAACACCACTTTTCCATACTCCGTTCAACGGATAACGTACCATCCGAAAGATAAATTCCTACCACTCAGAGAGCCCGTTTCACTGGATCTCCCTCCCAAGGACAGGTTCTTTGCGCCTTACATAGCATGGCATATTGCTACGCTAACATAAACCGTGCTTGTGTGAAACGCACATACTTTTCAGCAATTTTTTTCACTGAAAAACAAGGATTTTACCAAAATAGTTTTGAAGCACATCTTTAACAACAAACATCGTGAGGGGTCAGGTGAACGCCGAAAGCGTCCGACCTACACCTCCCTGCTCGGAGACGGACAAATCAGGTGTAAACGGGTTTTCGGTGTAGCCCGGCAGGGAAACTGGCAGGGAAAATTTTCGGATTTTCCCGTCCCCAGGAAATCTGCGGGGAACAACGTCAATCGCTCGCACCAGGATTGATGAAATGGGCCGCTCCTTAAGACCTAATTGTCAGATATGATACAACTGCTCTTAAAATATCGTCGTTTGCCCGTACTCCTCAACGTTTGCCAGCTTCTCGCGAAGAATCCGCTTCATTCGTTCAAGCTCGTCCTTCAACAAGACTGGACATCGGCTATCGGGCGGGAATCCTGGCAGGAAAATTCCCGGGATATCCCGGGTTCGGGAAAACCCGGGAAAATAAAGGACCCGGCAGGGAACCCGCCGGGAACGGGGATAGAAGCGAAGGGCAGGATGCCGAAGGGGTCTGTTAGCTAGAGGTGATTCAATTTCAAGGTTCATCAACATGCTTTTTGGTGTTGTAATTCTTGTGTAGAATAGCAAAAACGAGTCTTCTTTTGTAATTGTACGTTGGTCAGCTTCAGGATGGAGAAGATGACCATAAGAACAGAATGAACAGAATTATAACGAAAAGGAAACAAAACTTGAAGAGGGATGGTTTAACATTAGAAAATATGATTAGTCAGAGGACACTCTGGGCCAGAGTAACGGGAGCGGTTACTTCCGGCTAAATTTATCAGTCGCAACATCTAGCATACACGTAAAACCTGTACACAGTAGTACAAATACTTTCTGGAAGCCCCCTAGCCGCTTGACGCGCCGCGCGTCTAGGAAATGATTGTGCATGGTTGGAAAACGCAACATGGTCCTTGGCCCTAAATGTGATGGTCCCGAATGGCACGTCTAAGGGTCCAAAATGAAGAATGGTTTGTATAACGGGCACGGAAACGGTGCCATTCTGCTACCAGGGTTTCCGTTTTTCAAAAAACCTCAACTTCAACCTCAACCGGTCTTTTTTCAAAAACCTCAAGCTCAAACTCAACCACAACCGAGATGTTTCAAAAAGCTCACCCTCAACCTCAACCGGTTGAGGTCGAGGTTGAACCTCGACCTCAACCACATGTGAAAAAACGTTATATTTTCACCAATAAGTTTATGGTCGCTGCTTGATTTGTAAGCGAAGCAATACTGTGATGAACGGAACCGGAATTTCATTGCAATAATACATACAACTAATCGAAAAATAGCTCCATTCAGCTCACGCAGATCCCCCAATCGTCAATGAGAGACCCCAGGAACCGCAGCTTGGACCACAAGTTCAACCTCAACCTCAGCCGGTTGAGGTTGTGGTTGAGGTCACGGTTGAGGTTGAGGCCGAAACCCTGTCTGCTACCCCTCCCGTGCCGTTCACCGTTCCCGTTCAGAAGGGGTAACGGGAAAAAGCGATAGAAACATGGCCCTAAGGGCACAAATCGCGAAATACTTTATGCAAGATAGGAGTACCCAAAATTTGGTTATGTAGATAGTGCGCGCAGCACAGGCACAAGCAAAAAAAAGCAAAACACTTGCCACAAGCATTGCATCATTTTTTTCCAAAACCTGTTACTAAACACTCGACGTTCGCTTGGTAGGCAGACGTAAACGTGGATAATGCAAACGTTGCATTTAACTTCCCGAATTTCGTGCAACAGTTCCAAAGTAGACGCGGAAAAGGAAACTTAAATGTTTTACATAAATGTCCACAGTCTATTCAGTGACACCAAACAGCGATTTTTGCGCTTAGTTGTCGGCGGCAGGGCTGCATTATAATTCTGAATTCTGAAAATTCTGACGTTTTGGGCGATTCTGAATTCTGATTCTGAAAATAGTGCCGAAATGTCAGAATAAGCACACGAGGTAAAATGGCCCGCCGCTAGGCGCCTCCCAGAGCGAATTTATGGCTATATTTCTCTAATTTGCACCCAAAATTTCGTTGGTATCGCCTGGGGTGGGCTGTTTTGAACTCATCTTTAATCGTATTTGGACCCCAATTGCCCATTTTTGTCGCCTAAAATTCCTGTGAATCCAGGGATGCCCGCTACTGGCAACTGACTACTTCTTATGATTCCGATTCTGAATTCTGAAAATTCTCACGTTTTTGGCGATTCTGAATTTGATTTTAAGATTTTGAATTCTGAATTTTGAATCCTGAAATGAAAATCCGATCAGAATGCAGCCCTGGTCGGCGGACAGGCGGCGCGCAGGGGCAGGTAAGCCTCCCGCTGCCCTTGTTTCTGCTTGCAACCTCTTCAATTTAAGCTGGACTAACTTGCGCAACAGCAGACATAATCGCAGTTACTATTCCGCACGACAGCGATAGGAACATTGGTACAATGGGTATTTTCTGGTAGTGCCTAAGGAACACTCCTGCGCACATCTATCTTTTTTGCTCCTCCATTTTCCCCCTTTCTCCTTCACAACATATAAAAACCTCTTCCTCCTTCCTCCTGCATTTTATGTATTTCCTTTTCCTCTTTTTGGAGGTTAATTTCCTCTTCGTCTTTCCTCGTTCCAGAAATTGTTTCCTCTTCCACTTAAATTAAGGAAGAAAATGACGAAAATGAAGAAAATGAAGAAAAACGGAAAAAGGAACTTATGCTGTAAGTTATGAGGAAGGAAATTAATTCCTCCTGCTCTTCCTTTCTCTTCCTTGCAAAGTCAGTTCCCTCTTTCCTCTTGAGGTTAGTTTTCGTAATTTTTCTCTTTCTTTCCTCCTTCCAAAATTGATTTCATCATTCCTCGTCCTCTGATGATGCACAATGCTTCGACTTGTTCGTACCCAGACCATATTTAATGTCGAAGAAACTAAGAACAAAATGGGCCCTTAAACAGAGCAGGCTTGATCAGGATTGGTCAATTGACCCGTATTGATTTAGCAGATTATCCCTATGAGCGGCCTAATTGACAGCATCAAACAATACAAGGCCAACCATGCCAAAAGAAATCGGTCCAAATAAAACACCTGCCCAGACTGTGGCGAATTTTTACCGTCTTCCCCTTTTCTGTGCCGCGTTGCGCTTTTTTAATACAAAGGAAAAAGTTGCGTGGACAAGATCAGATCTAGCTGCGGAAAAGGGCTTCTGGCTTTCAAAAAAATTTCAAGCGCCTTTTTAATGATATTCTGCCGGAACTATGCCTGTACCATTCTTAATCAGCAAAACCTGTTCCGGCAAATATTTGGCTGGGCGCGTCTCGGGAACGAAGCGTTCCGAATAATTTCCGAAATTTGAGGCCCTTTCAGATGCACAACTCCAAAAAATGGCTGATATTTGATGTTCCATTCCGACTTCAGGAAATCATAGCAAGCTGTGCAGGGCGATATGTAGCTCGGGACACTTGGGTAAAACGACCTGCCGTAAGATCGGCCAGAGCAGACTTGCGTTAAACTTGCCCAATTTCCTGCTCTTTATAACTGCATAAATACTTATAAAGTGCTCGATTCGAATGCCGTATGGGCGCAACGTATAAGGTCGGTGGGGGATAGGAGGCGGGGGGGGGGGG
>JNEY01000241.1:102990-119255 GCA_020875895.1 Aphelenchus avenae
AACACTACTGTACACGGCGATGCTCTTCTATACGAAAAACCGGCCTATCCGACCCAACGGGAAAATCACGTCTAACATGATGACGTATCACGTTTGTTCTCATTACTTTTCCTTTGTCGGGTTGTTCACACGCTTAATGGCACGCGCTGACCGTGGCAGATCACTTTTGGGTGTGATTCAAAATATCACTAGTTTTGCCGGTTTTTCTAAACCGCGAATGGAAACATAACCGCTAGCAATTGCTTTTGTGCCTCAGACTGAACCGCGGCCCAGATACCTCAACACCTCGCCCCCGGAAGGGGGCCACCGCCTCCAAAAGAGGTCTACCCCCCACCCCTGCCCCCCCCCCAACGTCGAAGTCGCCGGAGTGGGGGAAAAGTGCTCTTTTTTCGTCGGATGGTCGAACGAAAATAGCAGACACTTTCATGAGATTGAAAAGGTTATGTCGCCCGCGGTCGGCTAAATAAAAATACGCTTATTCCCTTAAAGTTGCGTAAAAAAAAGCAGCCAAGTCAATTGATTTCGATGTATGCATTGCATACTATGCAAAGCGTGCGGCGAATATCTGTCAACCGCACCCTCCACACGCTCCATAACCTCATTCTGACCCCGTTCCCCTGATCGGGGGGAGGGGGGGGGGGATTTGCCCCAGCCCCGACGCAAAATTCCATTGGGACCCTATGCTGAAAATACGTCGTTTGCTGAAAGGATTATTTTCCTTAGCTGGGAAAATATTTGCCTTTTGTGCCCGTTCATCAAATGGATGAAGAATAAAATGGTGAAAAAATGTGTGGTGACGAAACGCTTTGAGGAATGTATTGCTCTGGGCACGGAAGAGGCCAGGCTACGAAGTTGTCCCGCATCTGGAAATTGCGAGTCGGTTTTAAGACGCCTATTTAAGCTTGGCTGAATCAAAAAAAAACTACGGTAACATGCAATAAAATTATTAAAAACATATCGAAAACCTGTAGGTGCAAGCGTGCCCAGTTGCCGAGGTGGGGGGCGCTCTTTGCAGGCTGAATTCGGGCATCGCAAAACTCCCGCAAACTTAGGAAATTAGGCCCCGATTGTATGACCCATTAGCGTTTTAGAATAGCGTTAAGAATAGAATAGATGCGCACCAGTAGTGCGATCCCAAAATGTCGCCGCGACGCTACGACGGCACATAGCAGCGAAACACCGTGAATGCAAGCGCCAGCTTTTTATTCTGTTCGGTTTCCCCTGTAGTATTTTTTCCGCTTTTTAAGCATAGCTTCAACTCGGAGAAGATGCGACAAACAAGAGAAAGCAAAAAAACCTTGAGGCCATCAAAACGCGAACATTCTAGAACGTCTTGGCAAGCACAAGCGTTTCCGTTGTTAGACTTGTTAGACGGCGTTCTCGTTGTTTAGGGGCTTGCGATGCCAGGAGGAACTGAATACTTCTAAAGACTTCTCTGTGGGACCATTCCGGGGTGTTGAAGGCCATGGCCTATTATCCTGCGTTGCCTATTTTATCCTTCAACTGGAAACTTGAACCATGGTTTGGTTTACACGGGACGAGGAAGAGTTGAGGAATCTGCTTCACGTTATCGTACTTCTGAGATTCCGTCGCCTCCTGAAGGGCTTAGAACTTCATTTACGGAGCAGCTCATTTGGGCAACGCTTATTAAGGCGCCGACTTATTACGCGGCAAATCACAAAAATCTCCCGGTAACACACAATGCAAAATGTGAAGATTGCATCCATTCGAGTTGGAGTTTGTTTGGTTTGGTTGTGCAGTGGTTGTTGCAATTTTTGGTGCGAGAACCCAACGCTACGAGAAAACCAGGAAGCGCTGGGCAAACTGAAAAATTTTACGTACTTTACATGATAAATTCCGTTAAAACGGACAGTGGAGTTTTCAGGATGGCCCAACAAGTCCTCTCACAGCTGGGCTGTGTTGGGTCCCGAACATTGTTGTTCATACTCTCCGGATGCAACACCGTGTCTATTATTGACCGCCTTTCCAGTCGCGTCTGCGTTACTGAAGGAAGCGAAGCCAATCACAGGTGTTGCTATTCGCTCTATTATCACATACGCGCTTGCGGCGTTAGAAGTGATAAGCGTGTGAACAAAGTCCCAGTTAACCGGTAGTTGCATAAGGCGCTGCAAGAGATGTTAAAATGAGATCTGCAGAAGAAGTTCTCACCTTTCCACTGAAAAATACGACCGTCGGATGCGAAACAGAGTTCTTTAATTCGATTAGCGGGAATAGAAGTCTGTATTTGACGCGGCCACATTTCTCTTAAAGGCATCGTATAGTGACCTCTGCACTGGACAGTGGCGTGAAACGAGACAAATTGACCCATGACATACCACGCTCATCGTGCAGAGCACAATCTTTCTAGTTCAAATTTGGTAGCCGGTCGACTTATCGACTCGAACCTTAAAGGTCGCGCATTGACTTTACGCCCCAAGTACTTGTGCGTGATTCTATAAGAATGTCGACAAGTTTACTGTCGTGACTAAATCACTGTACAAAACAACCTTAAAACAAAGAGCAAATGCGAAACAAACAAAAGTTTCGCGTTCAGTGTTTTCCGAACAAAACGAAGATTTCCGAACTCCGAATGAACTCGCGACCATAAAAGTGACCCGTTATTCTGGTCACACGTCGGCCGCTAATACACTGGTGACTGGACATTTCACCAGTTCACTTCACCGGACATTTATTTCAAGATGCAGGAGTAAACTTTTGAGATCGTCATACGTTATTCTAAGTAACACTGGCCCGCTAGTACACCTCGAATACCCTATGTTTCACAGTCTTTTCGGCCGATACTTGATATCCGCTTAACAACAGGACTTAAGCATGGCTCAAGAAGGATAACGAAGAAAAGCATCGGTTCTTCAAAAAAAAAATTATTGTGACTCAAGCTAGTAGTGACTCGATTAAAGTTACTCAAAAAAAGCGTGACTCGATTAAAGTGACTCAAACAATCGTGACTCAAAAACCGTGACTCTATTAAAGTTACTCACAGAAATAGTGACTCGATTAAAGTGACTCAAACAATTGTGACTCAAAAAATGTGACTCGATTAAAGTTACTCAAAGAAATAGTGACTCAAATAAAGTGACTCATACAAACAGTGACTCAAATAAGCGTGACTCAAAAAAGTGTGACTCAATTAAGGAATCACGGGTAAAAGCACGGTAAAAACCTCAAGCCGAGCGAAAGTGTCACAGGGCACCCCTCTCCAAAAAATATCTCCAAACGGGGGCAGCTGACGGCGAATGACTAACCATGCATGTAATTGGAACGAAGCAACGGTGCGGCACAGAACGCTAACCCGAACGCATTTTTTACGCTTCGAGATCAAGCGGAGGTGCGTAACCATGATCACGTAAGTCTTTCTCGAAGATTCGAGTGGCTGGCTTACCCGTGATTCCTTAATTGAGTCACACTTTTTTGAGTCACGCTTATTTGAGTCACTGTTTGTATGAGTCACTTTATTTGAGTCACTATTTCTTTGAGTAACTTTAATCGAGTCACATTTTTTGAGTCACAATTGTTTGAGTCACTTTAATCGAGTCACTATTTCTGTGAGTAACTTTAATAGAGTCACGGTTTTTGAGTCACGATTGTTTGAGTCACTTTAATCGAGTCACGCTTTTTTTGAGTAACTTTAATCGAGTCACTACTAGCTTGAGTCACAATAATTTTTTTTTGAAGAACCGATGCTTTTCTTCGTTATCCTTCTTGAGCCATGCTTAAGTCCTGTTGTTAAGCGGATATCAAGTATCGGCCGAAAAGACTGTGAAACATAGGGTATTCGAGGTGTACTAGCGGGCCAGTGTTACTTAGAATAACGTATGACGATCTCAAAAGTTTACTCCTGCATCTTGAAATAAATGTCCGGTGAAGTGAACTGGTGAAATGTCCAGTCACCAGTGTATTAGCGGCCGACGTGTGACCAGAATAACGGGTCACTTTTATGGTCGCGAGTTCATTCGGAGTTCGGAAATCTTCGTTTTGTTCGGAAAACACTGAACGCGAAACTTTTGTTTGTTTCGCATTTGCTCTTTGTTTTAAGGTTGTTTTGTACAGTGATTTAGTCACGACAGTAAACTTGTCGACATTCTTATAGAATCACGCACAAGTACTTGGGGCGTAAAGTCAATGCGCGACCTTTAAGGTTCGAGTCGATAAGTCGACCGGCTACCAAATTTGAACTAGAAAGATTGTGCTCTGCACGATGAGCGTGGTATGTCATGGGTCAATTTGTCTCGTTTCACGCCACTGTCCAGTGCAGAGGTCACTATACGATGCCTTTAAGAGAAATGTGGCCGCGTCAAATACAGACTTCTATTCCCGCTAATCGAATTAAAGAACTCTGTTTCGCATCCGACGGTCGTATTTTTCAGTGGAAAGGTGAGAACTTCTTCTGCAGATCTCATTTTAACATCTCTTGCAGCGCCTTATGCAACTACCGGTTAACTGGGACTTTGTTCACACGCTTATCACTTCTAACGCCGCAAGCGCGTATGTGATAATAGAGCGAATAGCAACACCTGTGATTGGCTTCGCTTCCTTCAGTAACGCAGACGCGACTGGAAAGGCGGTCAATAATAGACACGGTGTTGCATCCGGAGAGTATGAACAACAATGTTCGGGACCCAACACAGCCCAGCTGTGAGAGGACTTGTTGGGCCATCCTGAAAACTCCACTGTCCGTTTTAACGGAATTTATCATGTAAAGTACGTAAAATTTTTCAGTTTGCCCAGCGCTTCCTGGTTTTCTCGTAGCGTTGGGTTCTCGCACCAAAAATTGCAACAACCACTGCACAACCAAACCAAACAAACTCCAACTCGAATGGATGCAATCTTCACATTTTGCATTGTGTGTTACCGGGAGATTTTTGTGATTTGCCGCGTAATAAGTCGGCGCCTTAATAAGCGTTGCCCAAATGAGCTGCTCCGTAAATGAAGTTCTAAGCCCTTCAGGAGGCGACGGAATCTCAGAAGTACGATAACGTGAAGCAGATTCCTCAACTCTTCCTCGTCCCGTGTAAACCAAACCATGGTTCAAGTTTCCAGTTGAAGGATAAAATAGGCAACGCAGGATAATAGGCCATGGCCTTCAACACCCCGGAATGGTCCCACAGAGAAGTCTTTAGAAGTATTCAGTTCCTCCTGGCATCGCAAGCCCCTAAACAACGAGAACGCCGTCTAACAAGTCTAACAACGGAAACGCTTGTGCTTGCCAAGACGTTCTAGAATGTTCGCGTTTTGATGGCCTCAAGGTTTTTTTGCTTTCTCTTGTTTGTCGCATCTTCTCCGAGTTGAAGCTATGCTTAAAAAGCGGAAAAAATACTACAGGGGAAACCGAACAGAATAAAAAGCTGGCGCTTGCATTCACGGTGTTTCGCTGCTATGTGCCGTCGTAGCGTCGCGGCGACATTTTGGGATCGCACTACTGGTGCGCATCTATTCTATTCTTAACGCTATTCTAAAACGCTAATGGGTCATACAATCGGGGCCTAATTTCCTAAGTTTGCGGGAGTTTTGCGATGCCCGAATTCAGCCTGCAAAGAGCGCCCCCCACCTCGGCAACTGGGCACGCTTGCACCTACAGGTTTTCGATATGTTTTTAATAATTTTATTGCATGTTACCGTAGTTTTTTTTTGATTCAGCCAAGCTTAAATAGGCGTCTTAAAACCGACTCGCAATTTCCAGATGCGGGACAACTTCGTAGCCTGGCCTCTTCCGTGCCCAGAGCAATACATTCCTCAAAGCGTTTCGTCACCACACATTTTTTCACCATTTTATTCTTCATCCATTTGATGAACGGGCACAAAAGGCAAATATTTTCCCAGCTAAGGAAAATAATCCTTTCAGCAAACGACGTATTTTCAGCATAGGGTCCCAATGGAATTTTGCGTCGGGGCTGGGGCAAATCCCCCCCCCCCNGCAACACCGTGTCTATTATTGACCGCCTTTCCAGTCGCGTCTGCGTTACTGAAGGAAGCGAAGCCAATCACAGGTGTTGCTATTCGCTCTATTATCACATACGCGCTTGCGGCGTTAGAAGTGATAAGCGTGTGAACAAAGTCCCAGTTAACCGGTAGTTGCATAAGGCGCTGCAAGAGATGTTAAAATGAGATCTGCAGAAGAAGTTCTCACCTTTCCACTGAAAAATACGACCGTCGGATGCGAAACAGAGTTCTTTAATTCGATTAGCGGGAATAGAAGTCTGTATTTGACGCGGCCACATTTCTCTTAAAGGCATCGTATAGTGACCTCTGCACTGGACAGTGGCGTGAAACGAGACAAATTGACCCATGACATACCACGCTCATCGTGCAGAGCACAATCTTTCTAGTTCAAATTTGGTAGCCGGTCGACTTATCGACTCGAACCTTAAAGGTCGCGCATTGACTTTACGCCCCAAGTACTTGTGCGTGATTCTATAAGAATGTCGACAAGTTTACTGTCGTGACTAAATCACTGTACAAAACAACCTTAAAACAAAGAGCAAATGCGAAACAAACAAAAGTTTCGCGTTCAGTGTTTTCCGAACAAAACGAAGATTTCCGAACTCCGAATGAACTCGCGACCATAAAAGTGACCCGTTATTCTGGTCACACGTCGGCCGCTAATACACTGGTGACTGGACATTTCACCAGTTCACTTCACCGGACATTTATTTCAAGATGCAGGAGTAAACTTTTGAGATCGTCATACGTTATTCTAAGTAACACTGGCCCGCTAGTACACCTCGAATACCCTATGTTTCACAGTCTTTTCGGCCGATACTTGATATCCGCTTAACAACAGGACTTAAGCATGGCTCAAGAAGGATAACGAAGAAAAGCATCGGTTCTTCAAAAAAAAATTATTGTGACTCAAGCTAGTAGTGACTCGATTAAAGTTACTCAAAAAAAGCGTGACTCGATTAAAGTGACTCAAACAATCGTGACTCAAAAACCGTGACTCTATTAAAGTTACTCACAGAAATAGTGACTCGATTAAAGTGACTCAAACAATTGTGACTCAAAAACCGTGACTCGATTAAAGTTACTCAAAGAAATAGTGACTCAAATAAAGTGACTCATACAAACAGTGACTCAAATAAGCGTGACTCAAAAAAGTGTGACTCAATTAAGGAATCACGGGAAAAAGCACGGTAAAAACCTCAAGCCGAGCGAAAGTGTCACAGGGCACCCCTCTCCAAAAAATATCTCCAAACGGGGGCAGCTGACGGCGAATGACTAACCATGCATGTAATTGGAACGAAGCAACGGTGCGGCACAGAACGCTAACCCGAACGCATTTTTTACGCTTCGAGATCAAGCGGAGGTGCGTAACCATGATCACGTAAGTCTTTCTCGAAGATTCGAGTGGCTGGCTTACCCGTGATTCCTTAATTGAGTCACACTTTTTTGAGTCACGCTTATTTGAGTCACTGTTTGTATGAGTCACTTTATTTGAGTCACTATTTCTTTGAGTAACTTTAATCGAGTCACGGTTTTTGAGTCACAATTGTTTGAGTCACTTTAATCGAGTCACTATTTCTGTGAGTAACTTTAATAGAGTCACGGTTTTTGAGTCACGATTGTTTGAGTCACTTTAATCGAGTCGCGCTTTTTTTGAGTAACTTTAATCGAGTCACTACTAGCTTGAGTCACAATAATTTTTTTTTGAAGAACCGATGCTATATTGCACGCGCAAACATTGAGCAGTAAACATAAGATCGGTAAAACACCTCAGAACTTATGAGTTACGTAGTGAAGCATTTCGGCCGGGACGCTGTTGAGGAATGAGAGCTCCGAGTGAAACTTAGGCTTGCGCGAGCTCTCCCGCACCTTGTATTTGTAGAACGAGACGGCCATCTTACGCCACTCGGATGACGAGAGCGTCTGCACCTTGGCCGAGACGGTAGGCGACCCCAGCAAACGCGTAGGTCCGGGCACCAGCCTGCGAAAAGGACGGATCCTGCGGATCCCAAACTTCCGGCGCTCGGGCATGGACCTCCGCGATCACTCGGCGGCGATACTGTTCAGTGAAACTCATTGCTAAACCACCGTTGATAAAGCATTTTTCGGACACACTGGCAAGTAATCTGCACCTTCGCCTAGGTGTGGAATAGACAGCATGCCGTATTAGACAGACTGCATTTACTGTTCTGCTTACTAAGCCTTCTCAAAGCAACCCGGAAATGGGACATTTCATCGTGAAATGAGCACTAGAAGTAGCTGCAGAAGAGGCGGAATCGTGGCTAGTGACAACGGGTTATTACCAAGCTGGGAAAACACAAGTGTAACAGAGAACGGAATCGGAAGACAAATGTGGAAGAGTAAATACGGTAAAAGGGGAAAAGGGCAGCGTGTGGAGCAAATTAAAGGAGATAAGGTGAAATACTCGGACTCGTTACTCTTCGTCAAAGGAGAACGCCGAAAAAGGACCGCTAAATGGTAGCGTCCTGCTGCAGCAGGACTGTGCATCGACGTCGTCCTGCGACGCTTGTGTGGCTGCAGGCAGGTCGACTTGGCTGCTGGTTTGGCTGGACTGACTGCTGTCTGGTGCCGTATTCTCCTTCTCTCGCTCGCGGAGAAGACGTGCAAAAGCGGTGGGCGAAAGGTGTAGCTGGACGTTACGAAGATACGCCACACGAATCTGCGCACGATTCTCCGGTGCGGTTTGTGCGTAGTGAGTGACGAAAGCGCGCAGGTTCTTTTCGCGGACTGAGATATCCGAAGGCCTGCCGCGCACTCCCTCTCCAGGTTTGACCTCATGCCTAAAAATGTTTGTTGTAGTAAGCTCAGAACAGTTGCTATCCAGGAACTTACCTTACGGACAAATTGCGGATCTTCTCTTCTTCCTTCTGCAGCCTGACGATGAACTGAGTAAGGGGCATGTCACCACGAGGGAAGAGCGAGTTGATGTGGGCGTGCCACCCCTAAAAATCATTGTGAATTAGGATACTAAGGCTTTAACAACACCTCGATTGCGTTGTTGGTCCTTGGGCCGCCTTGAAGCGTTCGCTCGAAGCAGTTCCATGCGTTCACGGCATATCGGGCACGAACCAGTCGACTGCTGTTGACGCTACCGATGTACGTCGAAACGAAGTACTTCGTGAAATCTGAACCATTTCAGTCGAATCCAGTTAGCGGATGCTCTTGCTTGCTGTTGAGTGCCTGGCGCGAGCTTTCAGGAATCTTTGCCGGAATCAGTTTCTTGAGCTCTGCGCATACTTGATTGTATCCCTGGACGACCTCGTTGGTGGGAAGGAGCGCGAGAGCACCGAAACAGCGCAAGAGCGAGCGAACGTCCGGATCCTCGTAGAGATCCAGCAACTTCTTCTTTTGGATATTCGTCCACAGCGCCTTCTGCAGATGGAAGTGACACAGGCGCTCCTCGGCCATTGGCCAGATCTCGGCCATGGCGTTCAGAATCGCCACCTCCATGTCTGAAAACGTTTGCTTATTGTTGAGTAGGTAAAGTGCCACATGTGTACGGTACCTGAGACGTAACTAGTCGGCTCGACATTGTACAACAGCGGAGCACTTGCGAGTAGGCGAAGAGCCTCGCATACGTGACCTGCCGCCGGTCAGGCAGCAAGATGAAAGCCCCGGGGAGAACTGACTTGTCCACAATGGCTCCGACGGTCATGAGGGAGTCGAAGTATTTCGGGGCGCTGTTAGTAGCCTTTTAATATTGCTCGTCCATGGACACGATGCCTCGTACCAGTAGAACGTAGCATCGAGGCACCAAATGAGATTGTCCCGTAGTAGCTCTAGTCCAGCATCCGACGCGAAAACGAAGATCGCCGGCTCGTCGGGCTCAGCTTCACGAGAATCGGCAAGAAGGAAACGCTCTCCTCGAATCGTTCTCTTCAACTCCTCCGGCTAAAATGTCTAATCCCTTACTAGCAAGAGCGTGGAAATATACAATGACTAGCTCGCCTGGTGGCTTGTCCGCCAGCGGAGCTCCCTGGACTTTTCGCTTGCTGTTGACCGTTTGCTGCAGGTTGCGCTGGGACGGCATCGCTTGGAGGACTTCAGCAGCGAGTGTCCTTCGTGGGCGTCGCTAGCGAGGGATCCCGATGAGGCGGCACGGTTCGCCGCCACAGCAGCCTTGAGCTGTTCAGAACGCTCGCGCTTCTAAAGCGCACAGTGATTATGCGTACTTCATAAAGTAATCTAAGTAAGCTCAGCTGTAAAGGCTAGATGTGCTTACAACTGGCGAAGCGACGTTTGCGACGTGGGTGTGCATCTTGGTCATCGTAAAGGTGCCCTGCACGCCTTCCGACAGTTCACGCTCACCGCACTTGTTGTGCTTCGAATTAAACTTTGAGCACCGCCAGTACACAGTAGTACCGTCTGCGTTGCTTCGGTAAATGACTATGGTGTAGCCGTTGACTATTCGGCATGTCTTGTCACGGTTGGTGCGCGTAAACGCGCCGACAGTCGCAGGATACATCGGGCCCTAAGTAGAACAAATTGTACTGGCTAGGCACGGCTATAGTCAGTCAAGTAGATAATGCTAAGGGCTGCGTAAAAACCCGAGGTTGGCACGATAGGCAACGTTTTACGTGTACGTTTACTACACTTTTTAGACCGAGTGCATCGCATGAGTACTGGTAAACAAAAATCGAGGCAGTAAGTAAAGACGATGTCGAGCAGCCTTTCGAGATCAAGAAACGAAGCGGTGCACGAGAGTCACGCTAGTCGGCGTCGGTGTCATCTGAACTCTCGCCGCTGGAAGAGCTGGGCTTATCCGGATCGTAATCCGAATCTGCTTCGCTGCCGCCGTACGACTTCACCATCTTCTGCGCATAACGCATCTTCTGCTTCTGAGACATTCCGTCCGCAATGTCCTCTGGGAAAGGAACGATCCCCTTCGAAACACGGACCCAAAACTGATGATCGGCCTTGAGGCCGTTGTCGTCGGTCGGCTCCTCGTCCTAAGCGGTACGGTTTACGGAACGGTACATCCATGCAAACATTACTGAACCGCACAGTGTCCATGGTGCATTCAGTGCCATTCTCATAACAAATCACGTACCGTGTCACCGACGTGATCGTCGTGATCGTCGTCGCTTTCACCGAGCTCAGAGCCTTCCTCCTCCACGACATCTGAAGTGTGGTGGAACGTCAAGGCTAACGTTTATTTCGTTCAAGGTATACCTTCATCTTCCTGCTCGTCGCTTTCCTCGCTGAGCTCAGCACCGCCTACCGCCGATTCCACATCCGTTGTGCTCAGTTCGCCTTCCTCTAAAACCAGTAGTAACAATGATACGCATCGGTTAAGAACTGTCCAACCTTTCTCTTCCGTCGTGAAGATTGACGAATCCAGAGAAAGCTCTTTGAACGAGTTTTCGCCCGAGTGAAGACCGATTTCCGAAGCAGATTTCTTTGCTAAAGAAAGAACATGCGAAATGCTAAGCCACCGGTATCATGCGCATTTACCTTTTGCCGCATCATTCTTGGAGTCGTAAACGAACACGACTGAACCTTCCGAGTCACTCGCCATTTTGGGTAAGAACCTGGAAAGACGGATATGCGTGCGCACCAAAATTACGACAAGCAGCACGGCTGTAAGCGGTATTCGTGCTTCAGCTTATTGATCAGTTGGCTGTGGGTCGCTTCGCCCATGATGACACGGGCGATCGTATGCGTCGCGAGCCACAGAGAAATCGCGTCGGGACCCGGCTGGTATGAAGCGGGTGGCAGCACTGTTATGCTCCACGCCATTGTAACAAACTTATGCGCCAAATTTTATTTGTGACTCAAAAAAGTAGTGACTCAGTTAAAGTGACTCCAACAATTGTGACTCGGAAAAATGGGTCTTAAAAAAGCCGTGACTCGATTAAAGTGACTCGAACAATTGTGACTCGAAAAATGGTACTCGATTAAGTTACTCGTCGTCGTCGGCAAAAGACGTAGCTGCCTGGCAAATGGGGCAATGTTTTTCTAAAACATGAAGCATGATCTCAACTTGCTTCCTTGCAAAGAACTGTTTACACTTAAAAGCCCTTAGTCCAAAAAGCCCGTACTGGTATCGTGCTCACTAGCATGCATGCATAAATTTTGGCCGCCAATTTGAAGGATGCTTGCGTACCGCAAAGATTCAAAATGTTCGAGTCGTTGTATTCCTGCTGTTCGCTCTCCGCGTTTCTGCCTTTTAGCGGCTTTGCATACCACGAAAACAAGTATTAGGAGGAGCGGCAGGCATAATTTCTATCTCTCAATATTAAACAAAGGGCATAAATAATTTGTAGTTTCGTATGTTTCTACGACAAAAAAAAGGTAATGTCTCTTCGAGAACGCATAGCAGCATTCTTTTTTTGGCGACAGAACAAATATCCTGCGAGTGATCCACCGGTGCGCCATCAAACCCAAAGGTAGTGCCGAGTGGGTCAAGCACCACGTGCCTTCTCGAAATATTGGGCCGCCCCTTTTTCCCTGCTGCAGTTGGCCTCTCGGAGCAAGATGGTCTTTTAGGGCCAAAAACCTGACTGTCGGATCTGCCTTGCAGCAGCTATAACCTCGCGGACCCCTTTTTACGACTCCACATATGCCGCTATCTTGTCGTGGTTCGCCGCAACCGTTCCGGCCAGGAAATGGCCGGGCCTCGACCCGTGACCGCGACCCAGCTTGTAAAAAGCGTCTAAAAACCGCTTAGGTAGCTATTGGATATACCAATCCTGAGTATCACACTGACGTGGCATACGAGAAATGAGTCTTTTAGCGTTGTCCTGGATCACGCGGATCATTTACGCAATGGTAATCGGTCGAAACAGTCAAAATTTGGTCGATACGTGCTTGAAAGCTCCAATTTCTCCGAGAAACACTGGCTTATCCGGGCCTCTCGGGCCTATTCAGCGAGGCCGGGCCCGGGAAATTCTCGCGTAAAACCCGAAGTCCGGCCCGGCACGGTCCGTCCCGCCGGGCCTTGATCTGTCCGTGGTTGCCACGTGGCTTGGTGCACGTAGCTGATAGTCCAGTCGGCTTGATGCAATTCGCAACAACACTAACGTTCAAACCCCAGAACGTAACCCGCCAGCAAAGTGCTGCCTTTGCTGACCTAGTCGCACATTAACTAAAAGACCCAGCGGGATGCCGTCGACTTTTTTGGATAAATGACCGCCGTAACCCCAGTGCTTACAAAAGTGGGTATTTATCATGCGCCCCACAAGACTCATGCCGGGATAAAAGGGAAACTAGAGACATGCACAGTGAACAATTGGTATGGCCGAAGGACCATTCCTGCCTAGTCTAAGCTCTATTAAAAATCCATTTTTTAGTTTTCCGGACACCTAAAATGTGATCGTGAAGCAAAAGTCACAGTGACCGTCACCGTCCCTAACCCAATAATTCTCTGGCTCAAGCAAATACAGTCGTAAAATGAACGACAATATGTGGTGAAATGGAATAGGCATGATTCCACTTGATGCGACCGTACCATTTGCGCAAGGCGCGAGCCGAATGCGTGAAGATCGGTCTGGGCCTGACACATAGCGTCGCATGCCGCGGCGACAAAGTTTGCGCAAACGACGACACAGATCGAGGTCAATCGGTGTTCGCCGTGCTGCGCATCACTAATAAGTCTCGGAGAAGGCGCGATCCGCAACGTACGCGGAGAAGATCAATCTGTGGCATAGAGAGGCAGCCGCAGCGATTACTCCGGCAAAGGAATTCAGGAGGCTAGAAGTGGGAGGTCCTCGAAAAACGTGTAAAATTTCCAAGAAACCAAGAATCGAACAAAACCGGGGGTCGAGTTCATTTCCCTTACAAAAAAATCAAAAATGGTTCATGTGGGGGCCAAAGCAGAATGTAATTTTGTATTTCGGCTGCTAAATTCGGCCAGGGTTCGCCACCATAAATTCGAACAGCTGGTCGTCGTAAATGCGAAAGTTTGTCAGCGCATCGTCTTTACCTTTTTAGACATACTTGCAGTTTAGCTGGGCAGACACAACAGCTGCATGGCCTTGCGACAAGCAACGAGTCGTTACTAACGATAAAAGTGCATTGGTCCTGATAGCCCAAAATCTGCATGGCTGATGCTAACACGGAACGGAGAACGGGGTGGCGTGAGCTGAAAACGGCGCCGTTTTCCGTGCCATTCTCGACCGAGAAATATCAGCTCATTTTAAGAAAAATTCAAGCATATTTTGGCACTTTCGACCAAAGTCCGAAAAATCTCATCAAGAACGGCGGGTAAGCTCTTGTGTTCTACACTGTTTAAAATGTGTAATGTCGATGGCATTGTTATTTGTTGTCCCAGTTGTACCTCTTGCTTATCAAGAAAGTGGAATAAGGAGTTTTTTATGACCCGTGAAACGGCGCCGTGCCGGGCCCGGAGCGGCAAATTTCCGTTTCATGCTGGGGCACGGCCCGGCTCGGCACGGAGGGGCCTAAACGGAACGGTGGTCGGCAGATATTCATTCGCGCGCTTAAAGAACCAAAACCTGATATGGCAAACACGCGAGTCTCATCGACTGAGGGAAGAGCATTTCCGGCCTGAGCGACCTATTGCTCAGTTTAGAGCCCAACCCGCCTTTCCGGTCTGCCTTCATCAGACTGAGAATTGACGTTTTAAGCGAACCATTGTCTCAGGCTTGTCATGATCCAGTACAACACTGGCCCAAGGGAGGTACCAAGGCTCAATCCGACCGACAAATTGCGCATTTGAAACTAATTATGGACCCCATACGCGCGCTCGCATCGTTGACAACACATGCGATATTGTTCAGCAATCGAATAAAACAAAAGAATGGCACCGACCTGACATATTTTTACGTTTTAAGCCGGCAGAAAACTGACTGTCCTCGTCTGCCCGTGCACGATGTAGTGTCCAAAAAGACCGCTTTTCATCCTATGCCAATATTCCCGCGTTTGACTGAGTACCCCTTTTTCTTTAACGAAGCTCCGAACGCATCAACTTAGTTTATGCGTAACGTAAAACGCATTCGAAAAAATTGTTCTCGTTTTTTGGAACAGGGGTGTATTTCTCTACTTGAACTTGAACTTGAACTTGGACTTGGACTTGAAATCCAAGTTCAAGTTCAGGTTCGGGCTACTTGGGTTTCCGTTGGTTACTTCGAAGTTTTCACTGTAGCTTGGAACCTGTATACTATATAGAATGTCAACAGAATGGGCACTTTTAGCATAAATTAACGTCTTCGGGGGCTCAAAAAGAAAAACTTTCGGACAAAAAATTTTTCGACTTTTTCGCTACAGGGGGTACCAAGCTCTTGTGGTCCAAAAAGGCCGAAAAATTTTTGCCCTAAAATCTTCCTTTTTGAGCGCCAGTATACCCAAAAACATCATTTTAGCTGGTTTTAGTAAGTTTCGAAACTCAAAAAGTATTTACGAGAAAAATCGGCAAGTGCTGCCCTGGAAAAAAGTGTACCTCGGCAGAGCCCGTATAACTTTTTAGCGAGGGACCATAATGCGACAAGAACCGCTTCACTCAACTAAGAATTAAATTTTCTATCATTTACATACTTTTCCCCGTCCAAATCGGTCAAGAATGAAAATAAAATCGCAACTTGGAACTTCTCCACCCACACTCCCACCCATGGGTGCTACCGTAAAAGCTCTAATAGAAGACGAGTCCTAATATAAGACGAGCCCTAATAGAAGACGAGCGCCAAAAATTTCAAAGTTGACTTGCCACACAGACATGTTTAGAATACGTTTTAGGCCATAACTATTCATTCTAGACGAGAACTTTTTGTCACGAAAATTTCGAAAAATTTTGCAAAATTCATAGGGGGGACCCTTTGCGACTTTCACGAAACCCTCGTAAATTTGACCATCGAAAAATAGAAGACATCGTCTTGTATTAGAACCAATACGGTAAATCTTCCAAGTTCCGGGTAAAATCTTCCAAGTTCCAAGTTGGAAATCCAAGTAGAGAAATCCAAGCCGGAAATTTGACCTGAACTTGGAAGATTTTAACCGAACTTGGACCCGAACTTGAACTTGAACTTGGAACTTTGAAGATGAAGTTTAGAGAAACGCAAACTTGTAGAAACCACCGAAATCCGAGTTCAAGTTGCAAGTTAGCGTGTCCAAGTTCAAGTAGAGAAATACACCCCAGAAGGATCCCTGAATACGATGGGGAAAGTACCTTTGAAGGTACTACTTGATTATGGGCGGGCGACCTCACTATGGAGAAGGGGGTCACTTTTTCTGACCTCAGCCTGGGAGGGCCACTCAACCGCTTTATGGGGGGGGGGGGGCTCAAGCCCTTGATTACGTAATCAGCACTAGGTAAAATGGCCCGCCGCTAG
>JNEY01000241.1:202953-218500 GCA_020875895.1 Aphelenchus avenae
GTTCAAATTCGTTAAATGGGCAAATTCCGACACTTTTGAAAAACCGCCCCCTTACTCTACAAGGGATCGGCCGCCCCCTTTCGGAAAATTCCATCTGAGACCCCTGCTCAGGGCAAAGAAACCAACCGCAAACGGGACGTGAAGCGTCCGAAAGAGCTAACCTGCATTCGTTTAACTTGGGGGTGGATAAAGGTAGCTGACCTGTCATTTGAACGACTTGATGTCGCATTTTCCAGTTTTGTTTTTATGAAACTGCGAACGTACGTATCCGACTGGCGAGAAGATTATGTTTAAAGTAAAAACGGTCAGCTTTCGTAGAGAAAACGTCTGCAGCTGTGGCTCATAGGTTTAGCTGTTTCTAGCAAGGGGACAATGCAAAAAAAACAGCTGTCAGCGACCCTCACACAGCGTCGACAAGGACCACGTAATCGATATGCGGCCGCCTTTTCTGACGTCGCCGTTGGGCCTCGAACGCGCTCCCGACAGCGGGTCAGGAGCAGCACGCGCAGCCAAGAATCCTCGTTTCCTTCCGGCTTCCTGCCGGCCTGGAGCGACGGCGGCGGCCGCTAGCTCCGCTCTCGCTTCGAGGCTACGGGAGTCCGTTCTCCGGAAATTTAGCGGCAGACTTGCGGATCGCTCGTTATGACCTGCCTTCGCAAAGAGTAACATTTATTCATAGAATACCGGCAAAAATGTCATGTGGAATAGCGAAATATAGCAGGGAATATAAATATAGCTTGGTGACCAAAGGTAGATCGAATATAATGCTTTTACCCATTGGTCTTAAGACGTGTAACGAACCGCTTCCATTTTCCGCGAGTCGGCAAGCCCTCGAAAAATTGGGTCGCCATTAGGTGGCCAGTTTAATTACGAAGAATGATGTGCTCAATGGGGATGGGTTATTCGGCACCGGCTTTGGATTCGGAAGTTCGGAAATTCGGTCGTTTTGCCTCGAGTTCGGATTCGGAATCGGTTTTCGCAAAGTATACCGAACTTACTAATTTTTATAGCCGTTTATTTGCAAAGCTTGAACCTCATCCAATCACAAAACTTAACATGCCTATCTGGTAATGTCCGGATCTGGTGCTCTTAAAGTCCTCACGTTTATTCTCAGCACGACCGTCCGAGAGCACACTGCAAGTAAAGAAGAACGAAAAAGGGGCTGGGTGGTGGGACGGTGGCGGATTACACTAGAGGCGAACGGTTGTGCGTGGGCGGTCACAGGCACTAGCCGCTATATTAAGTAGTTTCATTTAAAACGGGTTCACAAGTTGCCAGGGCTGATGTTTAGCAAGCCACAGAGGATCAGCTGAACAGTCCGTATGATTCTGCTTGCCGAGCAACACATCTGTGGCAGCTAAAACGGTACGTTAATCTACTAAGCTTAATAATACCCCCACCGTTACGTCGAGACCGCTCTCGACGATTCTCAGAGGCGTGAAGTAGCACCAGCATCCACAGGCCCAGAGCAGGTTGGCGCATGCAGCCTGGATGTTGATGCGGAGGAAGATTTCGTAGTAGTAGCAATTGAAAACCATGAAGACAAGAAGCATTGCTGCGGACACGACCGCGTGCGTGAGCTCCTTGCGTGCTTTCGCCTACGATAATCTCACTTTCATAAGCTTCGACTCTAGAAATGGTGCGCCGTTTCGCGCACTTACACGGAACGGCGGCTAAATGGTATGTCGCGCCATGAAATGTGCCGTTCTGAGTGCCGTTTTCAGCGCTAAAGATGCCCGCGATTTTTTGTTGGAACGGAAAGTGGTCAGAACGGCACGGAAAATTGAACGCGGCATCATCTCTATTTGGCTCAATTGTTGCTTACCACCAAAGCCGCCGACGATTCAGCGTACTGCTCAAGCCGCGCCTTGATCTTGCGTTCACGGCGTTCTGAAGCGGTTTCTTGGTTAAGGCGTCCAGAGCCCCGCTCATACCCTCCAAATGTCGACGAAATTCGTCCACCTTCGTTTTGAAATAAGTTCCGAAATAGTCCTCGCTCGCGGTTACAGGTGGAGCAATATCCGTCGTCGATACTTGACGGGTCCTTTCGCTGACGCTATGTAATTCTTGCTCCAGTTCGCTGAGGCTCACAGTGACTGCTTGCGCCATGACCATCGTCGTTTGCTTTAAGAGCGTCAGTACGGAGGGTTCTTCGGACACGAGGAGGATTCGATGAGTTCTGTTCGCCCTACGTCGCCCCGTCCCGAACGTTACTAGCAGCAAGAAGTTGCACGTTGACGAAGAGAACGCAATTTTACGCTTTCCGGAACGTTCTTGCACCGGCTAAAATCGTTTTTTAAACATGACTCGGATACGCTGGCGGGCGCCTCTCATGTCCTCGATCCGATTCCAGATTTTACAGCCGATTCCCGTTTCCCCCAAACAAAAATGCGATATCCGATGCCTATTCTTAGGCGCACCAGCAAGCTGAGAGGAACCTCGGAGGGGACAGCGGAGCAAAGAGTTCAGTACACGTTTACAGATGCCTCAGACGTACTAGTAGATATCGAATACCTACATTAATGGAGCTTTTACATAGTATTTAGTGTCCTGCCAAACTCAGTTTGCGTTCGAGAAAACATCGGTGGGGATTGGACCGCCCGGTTTTGCCTATTCCGACTTACAAAAATGGACGGTGCCTGATGCAGATAACCTCCACTCCTAGTCTGATCGTTCCATTGCTGACTTACATTCATCGTGAGCTGGTCCTGCAAGCCGACGGAAGCTACGTTCTTTCCGAAGCGTAGCCGACCAGGCTCCTGTCCAGGAGACCAGTCAAAGGACACGTTTCCATGAACGTGCGTATCGACGCTTAAACGGGTCGTTAGCTAGCATAAAAGTGGGGTCAAAAAGAAGGACATAGACCAATGATGACGGAATACCATTTGAAAGCCGCCGACGTTTTTACGCGGTCGACGTCGGCGTGTAAGTCTACGACTGCGTTCTGCAAGCTTTCATCGCACGCTGTCGCACCAAAAAGGTCCGTTCCACGAGGCATCTACAACAAGTAGAGTCCCTCGACTTATAGTCCCCCGTAGAGTAGTCAATGGTGCTCTCGGTCACCAGACACTAAAAATGGTTTAACAGAAAGCAGGCAAAAAAACGCCGCGATATGTGTGCGTGTTTAAGTTTTCCGCGAGAACAAGCGCTGCGGAGGATTTCTCCGCGTTCACAGACGTCCGCGTCAACTCGTCGATCGTCGCAGTAGCGTCGCCGGAAGCGGGAATTCCGACGTAACGGCCGCGAATGTGCTTTTCCCGCATGGTCCCGTTTGCTGATCCCCGGGATGCTTTCGCGGGCCAGCGCCGACGCATGATGGCTGCTAAGAAGGTTTCTTTTCCCAGCGCGCAGGGCTGCGAAAATTCTTTCCGGATTGCTTAACTTTGCTCACAGAAGTGATCTTCGTGATAACATAACTGAAATGAAGAAACACTAGCATAGAACTAGCACAGTTTAAGACCTGCAGAATGCGACTTGCTTAGGGCCTACGTTTGTCACAGTCCTTTATGTTATTGCCTTCTTTTTTCGCATAAACTCTTATCGAATAGAAAAGTACAATGAATCACATTAAATACTTTGTACACATCTGACGGATAGAATCTACGCTCTCAAACACATTCAACAGAATGATCGCACAAAGGAGACGCGCGAATGGCCGAAAACAAAAACTGTAGCCCTATGTACGTATGCCGGAAAAAGGAAAAAGGCCGATGATTTTCGCTACTTGTTTTCGCTAAGGCAGGCCTCAACAGACGGAAATTGAATTCAGAAAAGCCCTACCGACCCAAACTACAGGAAAATACGAGCGAAATACATCGAAATACGAGTGAAATAGCTTTAGGGAATCTTCATAGGTCATTCCTAGAATTTTGTGGAACAAGGCGAGAACAGGTTGAACTGCGACAGCGGCGATCCGACGGGCATCGCTCCGCTGCCGACGTCCATGCCGCCGTTCATGCCGTTCGACATCGACGGCGTCTGCCAGGACGGCTCGGATTGAGGCCGCCGTTCGCTTGTGGGAGGTTGGTGAATGGCGGCTTGATTTCCTGTTGTTGCGACGAAACGGAGCTCGCCAAAAGAAAGACGTCGTTGGACGGCGACAATGGTCTAAAAGAACATTAACTTAGTGACATTATGCAAAAAAATCTGGGAAAATCTGGCATCTGTATCTGTATGGACGCTCCCTCAGTAAACGCTTTTATTTAGCGTGAGCTGAGGCTGATCGATGCTGGCGACAAGCCTCGATTGTCTGAACCATATGGAGCAGCTCGAGGACCTGATATGTGTGTACTACATTTTGCTGTGTATTTAACTTACGCTCGTTTAGCTTTACGGCAACAGGATCACGCAGTGGCCTGAGGTGACTAAGTTGGCCAAGCTGTTGGGAAGTGTATAAGCATGTCATGCTGGGATCATGCGCGCATGCTTTCATCCATTCTAAGCTATAATACATGCAGAAGCACGCAGATTGAAGACGTTAAAGACGATTTCTTTCGATCCGATCCAAGTTTATCGAGCCTTTAAAGAAATGCAGCATCAATCCAATCTGTACTTTCGACCGGTCAAAGTGAAGAGGACGGCTGTGTCCGGCAAAAAATTCTTATGAAATCCGTCAAGCGTCGCTGCGGCTCGCTGAAAATGTGAAGTGTGAAGCGAAAGCCCTTTTCTTTCGGAACCACCAGTTAGCTACCTAGTCTTGTTCATTTTATACTCAGTGGGGCTCAGACTGCCTTCCTAACTCGTAGGATTCTCAATGTATGCGGCAACAAATGAACTTCGTAAAAGCTGGGTATTACACAAAATCGGTAATACCGTATTTCCTCTAATAACCCCCCCCGGGGGGTCTAATTCGAAAAGGTCCCCGGAATCGGGGGTCTATTAGGCGGCGGGTCTATTAGAGGGGGGGGGGGTGATTATTCTAAAATTGAAAATTTTCGGGCCGAAGGCCCGAAAATTAGCGAAATTTGTACCAAAATCGACCAAAAATACACCAAAATTTGGCAATATCATTGAGTATTTTGTCCAAATTGTCTACATCATGCCTAAATATGCACAAGTCAAGCTTTAATAGCCCTAAAATACCCTAAAAACGACACTTCAACAAAGAAACTGGTTGAAGATAGTGAAAAATGAGTGTGGGTACTTGATTTGACCCCCAGGGAGGGGGGTCTATTAGGTGTTTATTTAGCAATTGGTCCCGAGGTGGGGGGTCTATTAGGCGGGGGGGGGGTCTAATAGGAGGGGGGGATTTATTAGAGAAAATACGGTACGAAACGGAGTACGACTCCGTACCACTCCCTTGCCGTTTCGTACTCCGTTCCGTAGAAAACGGTACGGAATACGGAACGGAGAAAGGTATGACACGGCTGCCGAAATCTAGCCTATTGCCCATACTTCTACTAGGGTAAACACTTCGTCTCAACAAGGGAGTTGAGTACTTTTCATGAGGTCTTCGAAAAGTTCATGCTCCAGCGAACCACGGGATTTTGACTGACCCTTCTTGGATCAGCAAATCATCCGATTTTCATCCCTTTCGAGACATCATCTTGAGCACTGAAAGCTTCGAACGCCAGAAACCGAAAAAAACCTTTCATGCGGTGCAAAACCTGACGTCGATGTCAAGCGTGTCGTACTCGCTTTAATCTATGCAGCTTGTCCGGGAAATTGTGTTATGTTTGAGGATTTTACCGAATACATGTGTATCGATATGTCCGTAATCTGCAGGCACATCCCAGCTGACCCGACCATAATGGGAAAGAAGGCTGGTCCTTGGGCTGCGGAGGGGTCCGTTTGCGGTGGGCGCACGGTTACGTCAACATAAGTAAGCATGCGAGTTTCAAGGAATGACAGGCATATCCCGTGTGACGCGAACGGATCGAGCTTCCCTAGCGTTGGTGCCTGTGAGCCAGGCTTAAACTTTCCTAAACGAAACGTGGGCAGCTAATTGCGGACCGTTGCCCGGTTGCAAAAAAGGCTTTGCGTCATACATCTCGTTTTCATGCAACTACATGAGCATTCCTTATCCGCGTTATGACGTGTTGCAGAACTATTGACGATGACAAAAATGGGGCAAAAACAGTTAAGAGGGCAAAAAAAAACATTGACGACGATAACGTGACGTGATAACGATTTTGGAAATTAACTTTACGAAAACCTGTATCGCCAATCCGGGATTTCACGACAACACTATGATTTTAGCTGAAACTTTGTGGTCTTAAGACATTGCACGGTTGAACGCGATTGATCTTTTTTATTCGGAAAATGTCGGTTGGTCGAAGGTATAAGGAAAGCAAGCGCTGACAGTTCGTTCTCACTCGTCCCTTTGCATAGCAACCGATTCGAAATTATCCCAGACAACAATAAGCATTGGGGACGCTTCCACTAATCCTCTCCCATTGTTCGCGCTGAAGAGCGATGGGAGTTTACGAACAGTTTCCTAGGGCGAGAGGCCATTTTGCCTAATACTTTTTTTTAAAAGGTTGAATGACAGCTTTCACTGGTTGTATTGTCTTGCTTTCGATGATAACCCTGTACTCGAAAAAGCCTCGTAAATGCTGTACAATGAATAGCTTGCCAGGGACAATATGATAGCGTTTTCGTAAACAAGATGCGGACGAAATAGCAGGTGCTGTCAGGATCAACAACTTTTACGGCTCGAGGCGTCTCTAAAAATTTATTTGTGTTCGTAATCACCGGCAGTGCGCGGCAGACGGGCTTGAGCTATTTGCCGAGAACCAAGAAGAACGTCCTGCCATGCCAATTATACCAAAAACCTGATGAAGTCGTTCCGGATGTCGAACACGTTGGTACCGTGGTATTTGCGTCCGTCTCATATTTCAGTCTTATATCTTCCAGCAAAGTCCCCCATCACGTTTACCGATGTCATTGTGTCAGCGGCAGAACGACGCGACTGAAACCTACATCGAGGTTCGGCTAATCGCCGGAACAAGCTTCGTTCCCTGGGTGCCATTCAGGGAAACGTTCTCGACCGGAGCGTACTTCGGAGCAGCTGGGATGAAGGACTCATAGTCCGACATTTTTATAAACCAAAAATAGGCGTAACAAGAGCTTCCTGTCTTCACAAAACTAATCATGTTTCTTTCAGAATGGATGTTCTGCACCATCCGAGAACTGGTTCAGCAAAGGGCAAACTTTGCGAATGACAGGTAAAATTGTAAAAGCATGGGTAACCTTAGAATCTTCTATCCCAGCAAGTCACATTCAATCTTTTGCTCGCTGTTATCCGCAGCGTCGACTTGATAAGTGTTCCGTCTGCAGATTAATGAGCCAGTTTTCCCTCAACACTTCCTTTACGCATTATTCACGATGAAAAACAGGACAAGGAAGGACACAAACGGACCGCAGCGGTCGAAAACCAGGCGAGAAATGAAAAATGATGAAACTTCGTTTAAATGTTCGGAATGCGACCCTATGGTTGCTTACAGGCGCTTCTGAATTGGCGAAAGTGCATGAGGCAACTCTTGGAGCGTTTGCTGTACCTCCTGGCACAGGTTCACGGACAAAAACCTGCCGACGACTCTGAATGATCGCTGGCACACCCTTTCGTATTAGAAACATTGTGCACTTTACTTGTTTCTTCTTCCTATCAGACCAACTCGTGAAGTGCCGGCCCGCGATGAGCGTGGCGCGACGTACGTGCCAGACGTGCCGCCAAAAATCGATTTAAGCACCGGTGAATTAAGGGCCACGGGTTATGTCCAGCGTCGCTACGTCTTTCTTTCGATAGGGTATTTAAAGCACCATTCGAGCACATATGTATAGAATGCTTTGAGGCTCGTCTCACTTTTCCTTGCACTTTGGCATTCCCCCGCCTTGTGTACGGCTTGCGCTTTACTTTGGATATGTACAGTGCCAAAACTAATATTGTCGGTCACTCGCTTTGCCCTAACCCAGCATTTTGAACGCTGTGTAGGGACAGTACGAGAAATGTCAACACCTAGTACCTAGACTTGTTGGAATTGTTTAGTACTACTTTGTTGCATAAAACCAGCCTGGGCCCAGGCGCTTGGGCGCTCATATGACTTCAAACATTGTTGCGAGTTGGATGCAAATGTGGATTTTGTTATAATAAATCGGAGAGTCAAAATTCAAGAATTCATTCGCTTCAAGAAGGCGAAGACACAGCAGTTAATGGACAGTTGGGATGTCGATCCAAATTGCGATGACATGACTTCCTATGCCGGCAGTACAGGACGTGCCCAGAAAACGTGCGATGCCCACGTGAGCACCTAAGAATGACCCGGTGCGCAGCGGAATACAACAACCAATAAAAGTTCCGCCGAGGTTTCCTCGATGTCGCATGCGGCCAGCGATTCGGTCATTTGGGCCGAATTTAAAAGATCCGCTATGGAATTCAGTCCGAGCCTCCCAAGCTGTGGCCTGCACAGAAAGCGCCAAATGAAACGCAGCGGGAAAAGATTAATGTCTGCGTCACTTTGGTCGCCACCGCAAGGTGCCGAGGGGCGATAATAATTTTACGCTAGTTCTAAAGGTTAGATTCAAATCAAAAAGGTAAGATCAAAACCAGAGTGAAACCAAATGTTTCGCAACTTAGTTTGGGTAGGCAGAGAGGTATACATATGAAGATCCACCTTCCACTGGCTCACAGGTTTGTGATTTCTTCGCTTTACGCGTTATTTCGGGCTAAAACCTGGCCATTTGTTCTCGCTTGTATACAATGCATAGTCACCGCACAATGCAGACTGATTATGGCGGCGCAGACATTTATGCATGGCCGAGCCAATCAAGCTTTAACAAAAGTCACGAAGCTCCAAAAGGGATAAGCATCGCTTAAGCAACCATATTCCGTTCGTGAACAGACGGGAACCGCATGACACATGGTCAGGACGCGGGCCAGCGCCTACGGTATAAGTAACACGCGAGGATAGAGAAAGGCGACGCGCCTATTCGAAGAGGGGCAACGTTTGTTTAGATTACTAGGGGCCTTACGAACCTTAGCCATCTATCGACTTAGGGTTTTTGGGGAGCTTTGGTCCGTCGGGGCTTTATGTGTTTTGGTTTCGGCGTGTTTTTTTCTTCGTGGACAAAGAAATTGTGCGGCAATTAAGATTTAAGGGCCACGGGTTATGTCCAGCGTCGCTACTTCTTTCTTTCAATAAGGTATTGAAAGCAACATTCGAGAATACGGGTATAGAAACGCTTTGATGTTTGTCTTCACTTTCCTCGCACTTTGGCATTCGACCACCTTGCATAGAGCTTGGAGCTTCATTTTAGATGTGGACAAGGCAAAATTAAGATCATCGGTCACCGGCTACGCTCTCTCCCTGCATTTTGTACGCGGTCTAGAAAAGGTATATAAAATATCACGGTCTAATACTTGTACTCGTCGGTACTGTTTAGTACTGCTTTGTTACATAGAACCTGCTGGGCGTCTGGTGCTTGGGCGCTTGTAACGTGAACGTGTAGAAAGTTTCGGATGACTCCGAGGCCTCAAAAAGCTGACACGTCAAGCTGTCTAGGAACCACCCAATTGTTACCTCCACGTTCTGTGGACCCGAAACATAATATGTAAGTTCTATTTTGGCCGACTGCCAATGTAGCGGACACCAGTTCTAAAGAAGGTACGGTTCACTGAGTGCCTTAAAGGAGAACGAATATTCCTAAAAACGGCACTGAGCTACCAAGGGGAAGGGATCAAAAGATAAAGTGGTGGCTATGGGAGCAAGGGCGGCGCGAGACCGACCTGGAAGGGGGGGGGTTGGGGGGGGGAGTGGGTAAGGGGGGATCCCGTTACCTATTTTTTCGGGGCCGGCCTTCGGCCGGCGCCGAAAAAATGCCGTGGTACTTTTCATGACCTCGGATTTTGCTTTTATATGGNAATTTACTGACAAAAAGTTCTCGTATAGAATGAATAGTTATGGCCTAAAACGTGTTCTAAACTTGTCTCTGTGATAAGTCTACTTTGAAATTTTTGGCGCTCGTCTTCCATTAGGGTTCGTCTTCTATTAGAGCTCGTCTTATATTAGAACCAATACGGTAAGTGGCGACTGTTAGCAAGCATGTCGTCAGGTCCGATGACTAACATTTCCCGCAAATGACTGTGAGAAGGTCCGCGGCTTAATGAAATAATTATTTCTTATGACCCTAGTTTACGATTCGCCTCGACCATTTTCTTGTCCAGTGCAATCGCCATTATCACTGAAGTTCATACAACGATTCTTTCTAAGCAGGCAGGCATAAAAATTTGTTTGAAATAAAACATAGGGAAGTCCCTCCTACACGCTGCGGTCATACCTTCCAAGGGCAAACCTGAACACCATCGAGCATACGAAAATTTTTTCGGGACAAAATTCTTTCAGATAGTCCGACTAGCCTGAAACCCTGGAGTCTACACAGCTTTCTTCCACCCCGCTCCCCCGACAAATTGTAATATTTATAAATATCTATAGTACAATAGCTTGACCCAGAGACAAATAAAAGCTGCATAAGATAATCCAGAAAAAAAAAACCTGCAGCTCCGCGCATTCCTGCAATGACAAACGCCCTCGGCCCTCATGATGATTTCATGACGAGTATCCCACTAAAGTTCGGCTCCGGACCGTACTGGGCCGACCCATCCATCCCCCCTCCGTACCGTACCGACCCCACCGGTACCATGCACCGTACCGTACAGTACGATACGTCAGTGCGGCCCCCAGATGGTACTGTACCAGTACGGGTCGTACTAGGCTGAATATGGAGAAAACCGGAGCCGTACTACACTCCGTGTTGACCGATCCCGCCCGCACCGTAAGCCGTACCGACCTCGCCCGCCCGTACTATGCCTCGTACCGATATTACGGCGTTACGGTACGGTACGCCCGTACCACCTGTACGGTTGCCGACCTTTAGTCACCACCACCCCGGCCCTTCCTTCGGTGCTCACTTCATGTTCATGGTCGCTGAGTGTTGCTCAAACTGCGCGCATGAAACGAAACGATACATGATGCGAAACTGACCCCATTATGGAAAGTGCGGCAAAAACGCATAAAATAATGCTTCGCCACATCGAAGACCGTTCATCCTGTCCGGCTCGCATACTAAAAGAACGCATTCGGTTACGGCGTGGTTGGTAGAAGGACTACTACTGCGTTGATTAGTAGCACTTTTAACATTTACACTGGCGCGCTGGCTGGTTTAAAAGAAAAACCCGTTTTGGCGCAAAAGGAACGTGCGTATGCGATCTGTATCCGTCTTTCTTCCAAAGTCTAAAAGTGAGCTTGACGTCAAAACAGACAAACAAAACGGAACTGCAGAAAGAAAGCCAATGTTTCGTTGTTCGCCTTTGACCACTTCGATGCGTCCGTTGAAACTAAAGATGCCAATTGGCACCCGTACCGTACAGTACGATACGGAAACAAAATTAATTTTAAAACGGAAAATTCCATAACCATATGCGGCACCGTTCTTTTGGTCACTCGCAGGTACGCTGTGAATGTACCCGGCTCCACTACTAGGAGTGTCGGTTAAATGCTGGCCATGGTCAAGCAGTTTACGCAAAACCTGCAGTCCCTCCTGTGCCCTCATGCATTTTTCTGTAACACGGATTCGGCTCAAATTCGAGCATTTCCTGGTTGAAGTCAGCACTAGATGCGGATGAATAGCACTCCTTATTGGAGACTACGCACCCATTGCGTTTTAAAGGCCACACGGACCACCACAAAGCGGAAGCAATTCCGGCGCCGCTTTGCGGCCTCAGTGTGATGGCCTATGTGGCCACGTTGCGGCCGCAATTGCGGTGGTGTTCCGGTGAAGATTTTGATGTGGCCACATGGCCACATAGGATTGGGCGCATTGCGGCAGTGCGGTGTTGCGGCCGTAATCCTGTGTGGCCGTATAGTAAGGGCGAGCGAAAGCGGTCTGTTGAATAGGCTTTGATACTCGAAGTCACGATTCGCAAATAACGGAAACGAAGACAACAGCAAGATGAACCCAGGTCAGTGTTGTTGATTCAGCGGTTTTCGATTTCAGTCGGTACGGATACGGCGTCGTACTGAGTACGGAACGAGTACGGGTACGAGCCAGGGGTGCGGTACGCTATGGCGGGAACAGCAAAATAGTGGAGAAGGCACGCTGTTCAGTACGGTACGGAGTCAAGTGCGGCTACTACTTGTAGTTTAGGGTTTAGTGAGGGTTTCGTAACAAACCTCTCAAGTGTCGGCTAAATCAAGATTCTCGGCTACCTTATGAACGCGCGGCACGTTGACAAGTCACCTTGAAAGGCAGGGCTACAACTTTCTGTAAAAAGGGTCTTTGTCGGTATTCGATTTGCCAATATTAGCAGTTATTTTGATGCAAATTCAAAGCAATTGAACAGTTTAGTTCGAAAAACCTGATGGTGAGAGCCAGTGCGAATCCGCTCTATTCATAGGCCGCTGGAATAATAAGATGTGATTCACAGACACAATGATAAGAGTAGTAACGTAACATGCTCAATGGGTTCCTTTCCATTCGTGGTTGGCCCACATGTCATCTGGCCGTACCAAGATCACACATCACATGGACACACATCGAAAAAGACCGCATAAAACAGCCACGTAACCCTGCCAAACATAATACGTAACCCTGCCAATGTCCGTATCGACGTCGAAGATCATTTCCAAAATTTGATATGCAGTATGCTATAATCCAGAGGTCTATAGTATGATCGTCAAGGATTTTCTGGACGTTCCCTTTGTTACAAATTGTATTCTTTCGTACACAGAAATTTTAAGTTTAGGAAGCCCAACACGTCGGTATCCATTCTCGACTGAATGAGCATTACAGAAACGACATGTTTCAGGTAAATCTATATTTTCGAAGACTAACTTACTTTATTAACAGGCTTATATACCCCAAGAAAAACCTGAGGTGCTTATACGGTTCCCATGTGTTTGCATGCACGAAATCAGAAAGGGCTAGGATGAATGGTGTATATGGTCCTGTTTTCCACGCCACGGGAAAGGGGACGACTGTAGACGCATTTCCTCTGTGATCAGCAAAAAAAACGCGATGACAGTTAATCTGGTTTCTTTGACCGTGACCTGTTGTCAGAGACTGATAGTTTTCCGCGTTTAGACTCACAACGTTTCCCTACGTGTTGGCACACTCGTCTGATACAAAATCTCACAAAAAATCGTGAGTTTCCACGCTATGGCAAACACAATCGAAGCGCTCGTCAGTTTTAGGCAGTTCAAGCGAAACGCGTTCGATATTCAAACCCAGTGCCAGTGCGGTATTTCGCTGTAATTTTGCTAAAAAATCACGTCACGGATAACGGCGCCGGCGCCGTTATGGGTGTACCCCCGTGACGTGAACCGTGACGTGATCACGGCATAACGTCACGTCAGGGCCGACTATCTCTAGTGTCTGTGCGTCACGTATGTGTTAGGTGTTCCGCAAAGGTCCATGAGCACACGAATTCCATGTACACTGTCTTCTACTGCCTCACTGCGTGAAAACGGTACCTTGTAATGCAGCAATCCGCTTACTGGCCTTTTCCATGTGAAACCGTGTCGCAAGCTTTGCGGTGTTTGGCCATTTGAACGGCTTGACGCTTTTGCCTGTAGACAGCACAAACTCTCCTCAACTTCAGGAACTTCAGCTTCATGTCCTGATCCGTGTGCCATGGCCGTACATTGATTACACTGATCACGACCTTACTGATTCTCTCTACACTGCCCGTAGCCTACGGAATTTCCCACGCACAAAAAGGATGACTAACGACGGGGAAAGGTCTTAGGCAGAGACTCCAGCGCCTGCAAGAATCAGATGCAGTACACAACAAAATACCTAGATAAATATGTTTCGACAACCTGACGATCCAAACATTTCTGCAGTCAGCACGGTATGAAATGGGCTGCTCGTAAACAAAAGCTACAAGCCAACGAAAAGAAGAACTATCGGAGACTTAAACAACTGGCTCGTATCAGCTGGTTTTTAGACTCATATTTGTTGGTTAATCGCCAGTCTAATTCGCAAAAGCGCATCAGACATACGCAGAAAAGCTAACTAAACGTCGCCCACATGCAAAGCACGCCTTGGATGCACTGGCTTGCGATGCCTTAAGTTTGTCTTCGCGTTCTAAGGACTTTAAAACCTGTCGGAACAATGTGCGTTTTCGCCTTCGCGGACGCGTTTGACGATTGCAGTGTATGAATAATCGACTGCAGTACACATCAAAACCTAAGTACAATTTGAAAATCTGAAGATCCCACCACTTCTGTAGACCGAATGGATCGAAATGGCCGCTCGTGAGCAGGATGCGAATTGGCGGACAGCTGAATTCCCAGAGTATTAATCAGCAAGGCTCAAGATTATTGTTTTGCATAGTCACTGCAAGCACAAAAAGCGTATTCGAGCGACACAACTGCGGACATGCACGAGACAGCGTCGGTTGTGTTGTTATCATCACTAACTCCCGAGCTGAAGGTCAATTAGGCGGACGCACGGGTTCAAATGCCGTCCGGTGCAACTTTTTCAAGGCCCTGCGACAGAAAGTGAAACTAAAAAAGCTAACGCCTAGAAGGCGCACAAAATGCAATACACGTCTAACATGCACGGTTTAGCGATTCCTTAAGTGTGTTTGATCTGCACTTTAAAACCTGCCGAGTCCACTGCTTGCGACCTCTTGGACGCATGTGGCTTCCTAGCCGGTAATCGTAACCAACACAAATCGAGTCTATAATCTTAACGACATATGCACCTGCTAAGGGTCCAGATCTGTGAGTTTGTCAGCCCTGTGCTGCAGTTGAATGTTCGAACGGCACAATATATGGGTGTCGCTCCTGACGACGCAAAAAAAAACCTGGATCCTCGGAGTCATGCTCGCATGTGTTCGTCCAGTACTACAAACGGATAAAACTGCTTGCGGATCATCGCATTTATAACAGACCAGAAGCATCGACCGACAAACCGGGCACCAGTCTCTAACTAACTAGTCCACGTTCGATTATTCAGGTAAATGAAGTCAGGTTTAAAAGCAAGTACGTCCATGGGAGCGCCCGTCGTATCGATACCGCACTCAGGCCGATACCCGCATTATGTTGGTGACAGGAGCGAGTTAAACTATAACGATTCGACCCAAGGCACGACTATAACACTTTGGACACCATTAATGAGGGCTCTGCCGCTCAATAAGCAAGTTGAATGCGCGACGGCGAGGGCGAATGAGCCTCACTCAAAGCGCAGCAAACGACGATAAGGTTTGCGCAACTGACGACACTTACTGAGAACGAACGCTGTCCGGCTCCCGCCTGTTTATCGCACGTTGCGGAGGATGCGCCGCCGTTCGCAGTAAAGGTCAGTCGGAGGTGCGAAGCCGACGGCGGCAGCGATTCCGCCGGGAATGGAATTTAAGATCTTTTGCTGAGGATAATCGCGAAAAATCATCCATGGATCCTCACCTCGGGCCCTCCCCGCCTTTGCGCTAAGCTGCCGCTGTATTTAAGGGCCTATTGCAGCGAAATACGTTAATTATAAAAAGAATTGTTGCAGTTACAAAAGGCCAAGTTCGAGGGCCGTATTTAGCGGGGGGGGGGGGGGGGGG
>JNEY01000241.1:220435-234445 GCA_020875895.1 Aphelenchus avenae
GTACGGTACGGAGTACGGTACGGGGGGGGGAGGTCCAGTACGGTACGGAGTACGGTACGGAGGGGTCATTTGCAGACTCTAAACTGGTCGGTTCACTGAAACTGTGGACAGGTCGTTACGTAAGTACGTATAGGTAAAAAAAAGTTAATAATGAGGTTTCGTGCACGTGCAGTAGGGCCCTCTTTCAGCATTGCGCTAGGCGCAACCCTGCAAGGGGCGTGGCCTTGGGCCCGGAGCCGGAAAGCTAAATTTCTTTTCCATCGACGAAGAAGGCGCGTACACTTGCAATCGCTAGTTTGCACAAAGCGAAGCGCTTGCTGTTCACTCGCTTCCATGATACACGAGACGCACCGCTTCTTCTTCTTCTTCTAGGTGATGGCCTCGTCTCCGATTCCTTCGTCTCACCGCCGAACGTGCACGAACGCCGACAAGCGTGGAACTATGATTTTATAACGCCCTACCTACATTCCGGATTCGCACAACATGGCTACTACTCGAATCCTTCCACGGGCGTCATCGGAAACAACTTCAACGGAATTGAGTGGTACGGCTCGGGGTACGGTCGTTGACGATGTCGTGTGATCGCGTAACTGGCAAATATCCCACGAATAAATGTCGGAAAACACTCGTTGAAAGAATCATTGCTTTCTGCGGGCACTAGATAAAATGGCCAGCGCAGCCTTGCCGGAATGAATATTTACGAAATTTGATGAATTTCCTCCGTGACGTCCCCGTCCGCCATATTATCGATATCTTAGGCCGAGTTCTTACATGCCATCGATGCGTCAGGGTCCCACGGTAATGACTACACTTAGTTTAACGAATTACGCTTTATTGCTGATCGGAGATGGCGGCATTGGGTAAAGTCAATTGAGGGTTTCGTACTTGATATGCCCTTCTCCATTCGCGTTGTACCAGACCGTGCCCTTGATCTTCTACAAATACCCCGTCGAGCAAGAAAAACACTTGAGTCGTCGTCCACAACAGGTCGCTTTGTATTTGCGTTTTTATACAGAGGGAGGAGCCCTAAAATTCATCAAAATTAAGCAGGATGGTGAGCTTCATTGCGACCGTAGCATCCGAGACGGGTCAGAACATAAGGTATGAGGCAGCTCCAGAAAATACGTCACGGTTACCGGGAGTGACGGGAGGTCTTGGACCGACGTTACTCGGCATTACAAAGGAGGAAGCACGGTTCAAATTGAGCCGGAGTTTCAGCCCAGTGAACTGAACTGAACCGAATCGCGGTTGAACCCGGTTCAGTTCGCAAAAGTTCGCTGAACTAGCGTGAACTGTAATTATGAACGGAACATTCGCGGATTCGTCACCAGTTCTCGGCAGCGTCTGGTAAATTCGCAACATTTTCAGCTGGGAGACAGCAAAATCAGAATTTAAGTCTCTTTTGAAAGCGGAAAAGTCAAAAACAGCCCGGCGCAAGCTTTTCAATGTACGTCGCTTGGTTTCAGGCAATGTACGTGGCTACCAAAAATTCAGAGGTTTTCCAAAATCGATGTGCTAAGAATGGAACAACTGAAGACCAATGGGTGTATGGCGGCGTTAGCGAAAAGAATCGTTAGCCCTCCTTAATATTTCCGTTCCGACAAGAACGAGGCACATACCACTAGCCAGTGGCGTACCCTGAGGGGGGTCGCGGGGACGGCGACTCCCCCCTCCCCATTTGCGAGCTATTGGGTGGCGGGGGGGGGGTGGCAGCTCAGGCAAATTTTCGTTCAATAATTCACGGTCCTTGACTAAACGTTGACCAATTTTTTTACGAATACTTGCCACATAAAAGTACCAAACGGGCACAGACTAACGCGTTTTCAAAACTGTGAATTTTCGCATTCCACAAAGTAGATAAGTGCCCCCACCCCTCACCATGCGACCCCCTCTGGCTCGACCCATGGTACGCCACTGCCACTAGCGACAGCGCCTAGCTCTTCGTCAACCACAGCAGTTCACCTTTTATTGCACGCCATGCATGTAAATTACTCCTTGTTAAAATTTGGCGTGATTGGCAAAAGTCATTTGAGGAATTTCTTCTTGTCCATTTGGATCGTTCCAGATCACGCCCTTGATGTTCTACAAAGCGCAAAGGTTGGACAAAAAGCGTTTTCCATAACAGACCATTAAGCGCTAATAACGTCCCAGGTCCGGTATAGACGCTGCGCGCTCTCAATCCGCTTGTTTAATCTTCTGCGCGCAGTTCTGAAACTGACTGGTCTAGCGTCGAACGTTAGGGAAACTATTTCCATCAAATCCCTTTTTCTCGTCTTCGTTGGAGTATAGCGAAGTGCTTATCAGGGCTGGGCACTTTTTTCGCGGTCCGAGACCGAGACCCGAGACTCGCAAATTCCGAGACCCGAGACACGAGACTTTTTTCTTTCCCGAGACCGAGACCCGAGACCGAGACTTAACCCCCCTGACCCGAGACTAAAACGAGACCGGGACCCGAGACGAAAAATATTTTCTTCTCAGGACCTTTCCTGGGTTCTGGCTTATCCTGCGGCGGGCCCAAAACGCGGCTGAAATACAGCAAAATATCGGTTTCGGCCCTTAAAAGGGATAAAATTTGGCATTGGAGAAACTTCCAAAGGAGGGTTCAAGGCATGTTCCCGGTGCCGGCCGAAGGTCGGCGCCGAAAAAAATTGCCGGAAACTTAATTGGTCTAGAAACAAAAAAAATGCCAAAAATTTAATTGGTCCAGAAACTAGAAAAAATCGCTAGTGGGGCCGAGACTTGGGAAAACCCGAGAACGAGACCCGAGACTTGCCCCCGAGACCCGTGACTAAAACGAGACCGAGACCGAGACATCGCAAAGCCTTTTCCGGTAGAGAGTTTATTAACCTAAAAAAGCATTGATAGCTACTGACAATGAGCGACAGCTATACAGGTTTATATGTACAATCCGTATCAAACTAGCGATCCGGCCACCCCAGGACGCTCAAGTAACCTGAAATGTGCCCGACGCTCCCGTATCCAAATATGCGGGTTCGGATGCAGTTTCTGGCGGTAGAATGTGATCCAGGTCATTGGCACAGGGCAAATTTTTATGGAATGGGCAGTACACATGCGAGACCGAATTGCAGTGCTCGATTCTCCTGGTAGCCAGAAAAACTTTCGGGTTGAATTGAGTTTCATAAACACGTCAATTCCGATAGTCTTTCCCGTAACCCCTAAATCCTCTCCTTGTCCTCCCCCCCCCCCCCCCCCCGCCCCCACGCACTCCCTGGCGGAGCAATGCGACAATGTGATATGGTTTGCCGTTACGCTGTGCAACAGTTGGGCTTGTATCGGTCTCGACTACAGATCGTACAGGCATGAGGTCCGGCTAAGTATCGGCTAAATAAGGATTCTGAGAAATCTTCCGAACGTGTGTCAGGTTGACTGCAATCATGGACCAGCTTGCATCACAGTCACAAATGATAACCGCATAATTTTGTAAAAGTTCCGAAAAAAGGGGCTATAAGTTCCAACGCTGGCAGTTTATTATTGAGCAATTTAAGCGTTTAATGTCCCCAAAACCTGACGTCGTCATGCGACGATATGGTATCCATAGAGATAGGGATGCACACTTGAAGCGAGCGCTCATTAGACTCAGTCACATTTATAAAGCGATCGAGTCAAAAATTTCCTGCGGCATGGCCGGAGTGGAACGGCACATGAAAAAGCCACCTAAACCAGCTCAAAAAGTGCCGACGTAGCAAAACCGAAAATACAAAACAAAACAATACAATGCTAAGAACTAAATTTGCGCACGCGGCCCGTAGAGTGATCACCAAAGAGCTCCGGAAGGCTTCTCTACTGTCAAAATTTATTCTTCGATCGTCGGGATTTTAAGATTAGGGAGGCCAAAAACTTCGTTCTCCAATGGGGAATGAAGGGAACGAATCAGAGTTATTGGAACGACGTGTTAGAGTAAAGCCTAGAAGCTCGAGTTAAGTTATGTAGAACAATCCTCGTACTGTTGTGCATTCGAAGGCTAGCGTACTTTATTCGGTAACCCGTCAATTCGGTAAATGCAATTCGGTAAATGCCAGTTCAGTAAAAAAATTCGGTAAATGCCAATTCGGTAAAAAACAAAAAAGCCATTTTACATGCATGTTACTCTGCACCCCTTTATTCTACCGCTCGTATAACACGAGAAAAACCTGAGGTCAGCATTGGGCTTCCTGGTGTTCCCATGCACGAAGAAAGGAAAAAACTGGGATGAATAGTACGTATGGTCCCTTTTCCTTCGCTGCGGAACGGCGAATGTCATTGGAATCACGCTTTCCATGAGTGTTCGGCAAAAACGCGGTGACGTTTAATCTGGTTTCATTGACCGTGACCTCACGGTTAAAATTTTTGCTTGCTTGGTGGAGCTTAGTTGGATTTTTTGTTAATTTTCGCAACATTTCCATTTCCTACACACGTTCGGTACACGTGCAATGTCACTTCGTCACACTCGTGCTTCAACAGAGAGTCAAGAAACGGGGCGGGGAAGCAGATAGATATCCAACATTTGCCACAGAAAAGAGAATGGCAGTCTCGTTTAATTTCATCCGAGTATCTTCGTATTCCAACCTTGAAAACAAAGTTGCCCTCAGAGGGGCACTGAAAACTAGAATTTCGCTGACTGCGATCGACTTTATCTCGAAACCTCCGACCCGTACAAACTTGAGCATTTCGTTGACGCTAAGGTGGCATTTAGTGCTTGAAAGAAGCTCTCCTGGGATACTTCCCCATTATGTCATCACGTACGCGCTTCGTATTTCCTAGTTCGAGCTCCAACCGCCGAGGGAAGGCAGGCGCCAACCCGAGTCCCAGACCCGCAGGCCTTGTCTGGACCCGCGCGGTCGGGGCCGGGTAACGTGGTCGCGAGGTGGGCCTGGGTCTGCGCCGGTTTCAGGTCCGAGGGACCCGGCCCCGGAACCCGCCAGGACACATTGTGCGATAATTTTTACAAAAATTCAAGAACTTTTAGCGCATTAGCCCATTACAGAAAATCAATGCTAATGATACATGGTTTTCGGCATTCTGCATTGTAATTGCATCATGCGCAATAATTACAATTGCTTAGGCTTGGCTTTGTTGTCAAGCTCAAAGTTTGATAGTGTTTTGAGCATAAAATGCTTGACTCTCGGTGTCCGCCGGGCCCGGATCCGAGACCCGGACTCGCTCCGGGAACGGCTCCGAATAATGTCGCGACATTATGAAAGGAATGAAAAAAACTCTTCGAGAAACGACACTGGAGACAAAAAGTTTTTTATGATTGATTAGAATCACCAGGCTTCTATATTCGAAAACCTGTATCTGCCTGTTTGGATGCGACGGTGCTCGACGTTGAAACGTCAAATAGGTCTGCTACCTTTCCGGCCCATTGAACAATGAAAGTGGACCAATTGTCCCGCATTTCGCTCGGACGCACCGAACGATAAAAAAGGTACCGCTTTCACTTGATCGCCCTTTTGGTATTATCGAACAAGGTGTGATCACAGACCTGTAGGCCCAGCACAAGTCTCCCTTAAACCTAATAAACATCGACTTGACGATCTGACCTGGGTCCCATGCTACACGCTGATTACGGCCTTACTGGCACGACCTCTTAAGGAATCTCGAGCACAGATAAGCGACAAACATTTTGTCGAAGGCACGAAGAAAATTAGTCAGTAGATTCGGGTGACATCTCCTTCGAGTATGAATTCAGTACACAATAAATTAAGTGTGATTCTAAAACTTGCTGAACAACCCACTTCTGCACGCAGCACGATCGAAAAGGTTAAAAGCACGGATCAAAAGCTCATTATCAGGCTGCAGCCTGACGGAGACAGGAATAGGGAGTTAAGCAGTTAAGCTCATATTACTTGGATTATTGTCAGTTGAAACACGCAACAGCGCTTTCGGTAAACGCAAAAAACTGTTGTCTAAACGTCGCCCAAATGCAATACACGTCTAGAATACACTGGACATCACCAGTGATGGAGTTATTGGAGGATGTGCTCGTCGGTCAGGCGTGCTGTGCCCTTGGTGAGCGTGCTCTTTCTAAGCACTTTAAAAACCTGTCGAAGCCGTTGCTACTGCGTGTTTCTGGACGCATGTGACGTCCCAAGCAAACATCGTGTCGAAGACAAAAAAATGGGTTTAAACGTTAACGAGGTTTGCACATGGCTAAAGACTCTGAACTGCGAGCTTATCAGTCCATGTTCGCTACAAGTGGAGAGTTAGAAGCGGCACAATATGTGGGTGCCGCTCGTGGCAAGAAAACCTGGATGCTTGGCTTTAGGCACGCGCATGACTGTTTCAGTGGGAGAACACCGCGCACAAATTAGTGTAGTTCGTAACAGGTGAGAAGTGCTAACTGACAACTCGGGCACTAACCTTGCGGAACACATTTGCGTTTAAATCCTTCAGGTAAATACAGCTTTAAAAGCAAGGTAATACAATGCGAGACCGTCGTATCGGTATCGAAAATCCTCGGCCTTAAGCCGATACGCGCATTAAGTCGATGCACACACAAGCGAGTTAAACTATAACTATTCGACCAAGACACGACTATAGCCCGTTGGGCTACCAGTAACCTGCCGCACGCTGAGTAAGTCGAACGCGCAAAGTAAGCCTCACTCAAAGCGCAGCAAACCACATAAGGTTCGCGCAACCGAACGACGCTGGCCGTCTGCCGGTTTATCACACGTTTCGGAAGATGCGCCGCCGTTCGAGGTGAAGGTCAGTCGGAGGTGTGAAGCCGACGGTGGCTGAGATTGCGCGGGGAATGGAATTTGGATCGCCTCTGAGGATAATTCGCGAAAAATCGTCCACGGATCCTCACGCGCGGGTCCTCCATGATTTCCCGCTACGTAAACGTGCTATTGAAGAAGGGTCAGTGTGACAACCTCAAGTAGAAAAGAAACTTGCAGGTGCAGCGAACTATGTTACTTCATCAAGATCATGTTGCAGCTACATGAGGCCAAGTTCAACGGCCGCTGGGCTAACGTTCGAGCGAAGAACGTTGTGGTTCTTGGAAGATTCATTACCGACGTTCATCACAACAGCTTAGAAAAACTAAGCAAGCAGTCCTACGCTAGGGACTTCCCACGAGGTACGGGAGACCAGTGCTTCGATGAACTGTCAAAGTCCTTAACTTTGGTGAACTGAACTGAACTGTCATTAACCGTCTAACGTCTCGCACAACGTCGTCTCGCACAATTAACCTCGCACAACGTCTACGGCGTTGCGATGGCGTCGCGCATTGTGGGATAGCACGCTACCGATCAATGTGCTCAGGTCCAGTACGGGTTTCCGTAACGTACCGTATTGGCGCAGTGCGTGCAGTGCGTATTGGGCACTCCGGTTTACGGAACTAGGTATTGTCTGCATACAAATACACTAGTACGGCTCGTAGTACGCCTTCTGCGTGGGCCGTACCGTACTCTACGATACGGAGGTTGTGGGGGGGGGGTGTCTAGATCTACGCTCAACATCGCGAACCGGTCAGGTCACTGAACTAGAGTGAACTAAACTGTTCTGAAATGGACCGAACGGAACTGGGGTCGACTTCGATACAGTTCAGGTGGGCTAAAATCAGTTCAGTGGACTGAACTGTGGTGAACTGAACTGAGGAAATACTAGCCGGATCAGTGAGCATTATTCAGGTATTCTTACTCAAAATGATGTTAACGTTAACTGCGGAGGGCTGAATGTGACTCTACGTCATGCAAAGCTCACTGCCTGCTAAAAATGTTGGCCCTGAATGTCCGCTAACAGAACAAGTTCAGTGAACGAAAGTGAACCTGAATTGAACTTCAATTCCATCGGCGAAGACGTCCAGTTCAGTTCGCGTCAGTTGGACCAAAACGTAGCTCATCGGGAACCGTGGTCACCTCGGTGATTGGTACGGACGTGAAGCAGCCTCCTTTGCATACAGCAGCATTTGCTAAGCGCACCCGGCCGTTAGGTATGCCATAGTGCTTCAAGGAGACGGGTTCATTTCAAGAAGGCCAAGCGTGCGAACAAATTTCAAAAAGCTTGTCATCAAAAACGGCTTTTGGTAAGAATTACTCATGCGCATTTTTGCAACGGTACGAGCAGCACCTTTTAGAGCGAACTAGAAGGAACTTGAGTCTCCTGGTTTCGAGATTTAAGACGAGCGACGACCTCGTTCTACCTGAGGCTCATATGAAGGACGCTCGAGCGCCCATTTAAGAAACCTGGTCGATTCCGAATCGTAGGCTTCATGAACCGTTTAGACATTATTTTGTAGGCACACTTAAAGTAACTATATCCTCATGCCGGATAAACCCGATAAAGGGAAGAGCTTAGGAAGGGCAAAACCGCGCGTGTACACCCTTTTTACTTTCGACGACTGCTGCTACATGCTGCTTCGTTGATGTCGGGCTAACAGGCATATCCTAGCGGCCTTCAGATAGATAAAAAGTTTCAGCTAAGCAGCAACAAGACAGCTCTGGCCACGGTCCCGCTCTGGTTCCCAGCTCCGGGGTTTCAAAAATGGGCTCCAGCTTTGTGCTTTTACCCTCTGCTCCGGAGCCGGTCAGACCTGGTTGCAATGTAAGAAACCCCGTGACCTGCTTTTTCGTCCCTAAGCGGCGTCGGCTCACTGTACGCAACGAAAACGATCAATATTTTGTAGCTAACTCTGAGCGTACTTTTGCAAGGATGGCATTTTGTTCTGCTTTTGATGTGTTTTGCGCTCGCACCCCATCAGTTCTGCTGTAACCGTCAGGCGGTTCCTGTACGGTTCATAAAGAATGATCATTGACGCATATCGATTGGGTGGACCTAGAGCTGTTGTTTATTGCAAGCGGAATGTCGTCCGCACCCTCTTTTCCGGCGGTGCTCTCTTGGTCGTGTTTGGGCCTAGTGCTCGTCGTTCCAACAACGCCGCCCTCGCTGCTGTGCGGGACGGGTTTGTGTTTGGCGCGGAGCGATGTCTGTCAGCGCGCGCTGCTCGCCAGTCGGCTGCTGATGCTGTGTGCGTCCGAAGCGCTATTGTGTTTGTCCGCATTCCTTGAAAGCAGCGCTGCGCTTCCTTGTCAGGAGTGTTACCCAAGCTTTCATATTTATCGCCGCATGCCTCGGCTGCGTTCAGAAAATGTAATGAGTTTCGCTAGGATAAGGACCATTAGATAACCTGGTCTAAGGCAAGGTCCTTCCAAGGCAAATTTTCTCTAAATTGCTGAAGTCTACGCCTAAAATTACCTCGCTATCGCCTGTGGCGGACATTTTTTTCGCATTTTCGTTTCTGGGCTCAAAAGTTTTTCACGTTGGGGTTTTTGGGGTAAGGGGCTCATTGGTCCTGTGCTTACGCGCGTAAACAGCCGCTATTGCTGTTCCTTGACACAGTACTCATTTAGAAATAATTTTAGCTAATTTTGCCCCAAAATCGGCGATTTTTTGCCAGTATGCGCTAGGTTTGAACCGGGTTCGATTCACCTGAATAGCTGCGCAAACGTATGCTGCCGTAGCGATGCTCCGCATCGGTTCCGCTCGGAATTGTAGCTCGATTCCGGCGAACTGTGCGCTTCCGAACATTTCTTCACGTTGCGGTTTTTAGGATAAGGGCGTGGGCATTTTTTGCCCAAATTTCCACCTCTTCAATGAGACGTAATCCTTTTTCTCCGCTTTTCTGATTTTTTTTCAATTTTTGAGCGTCAGAAGCTTGCCCTGTATACCCCAACCCTCTGTCCCTTAAACGATTACGATCATTTGCGTACACTGTTCCCTATATACCTATGTCTTCCTGAATGATTCAGGGCACCGCGGCCCATACAGTCGTTATTTGACACACTTGTCTCTTGGAGACTTTCCCCTTCGCCGCATTGCCCTCTATTTTCATTTTAGCACTGCACATTTCACTATGGACGCTAACATGGTTCACTCGCGCGAGACAAAATCGTCCTGCTACGAGGACAACTGCGCGCAGTTACCGGGTCCTTCCGGCACTCCACTGCCCGATTCGGCCTACCTCGACTCGCCGGACCGCGATGAACTCATTCTGAAGGTGCCGGCTCCGGTCGACGATGCCCAGATGGACCGTTTCAAGGACTACTGCGACACGGTGCTTACTAAGCACGGGATCTCAATCGACGACGTAAGTGTTCCTTGCAGGATGTAATGTATTTTTAAAACGGGGAGGTTTTATTCCCTTTCTTCTACCTTCCGTTCACTTTCAACAGCTTTCTCTCAGGAGTCCCTGGCCGAGTTGTCCAGGCTGCGCGACATTTCCGTGCCCAGGAAAATTCAGCCTAGGTTCAGTCAGCATTCAGTCAGCCTAAGATTAGGTAGTGGGACTAATCGCTGTAGACGCTCAGGCGGTGAAAGCCATTTTTAGTTTAATGGGTCGGAACTGCCGCGCACCGTTTCCCTGTTGATCTCTGGGACCATGCAAGTGCCGCCGTTATACTCGTTCAGTTTAGGCTCTCCAGGAGCTTTTCCAACAGAACTGGGACGTTCGCGCTGCAGAGCAGCGCTTCACAACAGTCGCCAAGGAGGCCCATGGGCGTGTGGACCTTAAATAGTAAATCCCAAAATAGTATCACCCAAAATAGTATGGCCAAAATAGTATACCCCAAAATAGTACCGCCCAAAATAGTATATCCCAAAAGAGTATACACCACTTTTAAGCAATGCTATTCACCCGCCGTCCACGCTTAGGCTTAGGCTGAGGCTTAGGCTGTTCCTTATGCTTAGGCTTAGGCTTAGGAACGCCAAAAAACGAAGTTTAGGTGATATACTATTTTGGAAAATACTATTTTGGGTCATACTATTTTGGGATATACTATTTTGGGTTATACTATTTTGGGTGATACTATTTTGGGGATATACTATTTAAGGTCCACTTCCCATGGGTGGTCGGAGACCGACCGGGAGCTTTACAGCGTCGGCCTGGCCGCGTACGGCAAGCGCTTCGACAGGATCCGCCTTCTCGTACGTTTCGTTCTAAGTTCTTCGAACGTCGAATATTTGAACTTATCGGTACAAGCACACTGTAAATTTGCCAAAAGTTTAAGCATGATTTTAATTTTTCCTCGAATTTATTTCCACTACATATTTTTTTGTTTAGCTTCCGCATAAGCCTCTAACCGAGCTCGTGAAGCACTATTACGACACGAAGAAGTTGCAGTTCTATCGCAAATTCTGCTCGGAGGCTGGCGACGAGGACGACGATGCAGTGCCCGAGGAGACTGACGTTGATAGCAGCATCGAGCGGTCAGTTTTCGCTTTCGCAGTGGGATAACATCGGTGTAGGAGTGTGGAAGAAGTGTAAAGAGGAGACCAAGACGGGTAATGTGATCTGGAGGCTATGTATTTTTTAAATGCGTCGAGCGGTGCTGCCATATGATCTACTTTGCAGGGGGAAAAGTTTATACAACGAATGTCTGCGTACCATCAGCTGGCGAAAGAGGCAGGCGTTACGCGTCGGTTAGACCCAAACCAAACTAAAACAGGAATATCCTTGCTTTGTGGTTTTTTATTTCATGCTTATTCGTTTCAGGGAAAGTGGACATGCCTGCGCCAGATGCCTCAATGCAGCTGACTTCCAAGTGGTGCCCTGCAAAAGCTCCAGCACAATCAACGACAGGCAGAACTCGGATATGCAGGTCGACAACGTCGTCTAGCTCCTAACCTGTCCGATGAAGCGCAGCAGTTCCATGGCGGAAGCGCGTACAAGCGCGAACAAGCCGAAGACGGCCATCGCAGGTATGTATAGTTCAGTAATCGGAGGTGGTGCGTAGTTTCGATTTAGACAACAATCGTGAAGTGCACGCCTCGACGGATTTGGCGTTCTCGGCCTCAGTCGCAGAGATGCATCGCTCAATGTCTGTGAACCTGGAAAAGGTGAAGTATGTTTGCGGCCTTGTGATAGTAGTCACCATGATGTTTTGATTATCGTACCGTATTTTCTCTAATAGGTAATTCCCCCGGGGGAACTAATTTACGATCGACGATTTTGGGAAATTTCAGATTTTCGGGCGGTCATAATTTCTTAGATTCTTGTCCGTATATCACGACGTCTGCCTTAAAAGGCTTCATTGGACGTCATCTATCGAAAAACGGCCTTAGTTTGGAAGTAACCGCTGCACCAGCCCAGCTGTGAATTTTTGAGGAGCGGGGACTGTTAGAGGGAGTGAATTTATTAGAGAAAATACGGTATTTTGAACCACCCTTGAGATCGTTGAGACGCTTATTGAAGCATTTGGTTCGTCAGTGGAAAAATTTCCGTTTTCAAGAGAAAAAATGAAAGTGTCCCGGAAAGTTTTTTATTTCTCGATAATCTCGGGCAATATAGGCCAGAAGGTTGTTTGCCCAACGCTTTGAAATCAGCCTGCAGCTACTTGGCACGACAGGATTTTCCTTAGGAATTCGGAACCCGTTGGGCAAATGCTAAGGCCCAGAAACAGACCTGTTGTTCTGTTATATGTCGGGAGGTTTCCATCATTTCTGGCCGCCCTGAGCAGGTTGCCGTTATCGCTAGTCACATTCCCGGTCCATCCTGGGAAGCGTTTCCGTTGGAAAGCTCCAATCCAGTAACCCCTTTTCTCCTTTAGCCCGTCAACAAGAAGCACGGAGAATGAGTCAAGCGCACAATGTCTTTGAACTTTTGCGAGGATGTTGCGGCCACCTGCACGAACGACGTCTCGAAGCCCTCTCATCGAACAAACTCGCATCGCTAACCTACAGGGCATACAAGCTCATCGTCTTAAAGTTCTACCACTTCATAAGTTTTAACAGCGCTGTAGTGCGCCGTAGCCCTTCACTTATGCAAGAAAGCAGAGGACCTATCACTTTGTGCTAGAGCGATGGTACTCTTCGAGCGAGCAAGGATCGCCCGGTTCTGGTCACCTCTAAGGTCTTATAGAAATCATGATGCAACACACTGAAAGCCTCGGCATTTCATCCATAAACTGTAAAAGTAGTTTTTGAAGCCTCCCTATGTTGCAAAAACCTGACATCGGTGTCACGCGTGTCGTACTCGCGTTAATTCACGGAACTTGCCGTAGAAATAGCGTTCAAAGATTTTACCGAAAACCTATGTAAGGATATGTGTGAAGAAGGCAATAATATGCGACATCTTCCCATATGTCGAAACCCTTAGTGGTAAATGTGGAAATCGTCTTGCATGCTTTCCTCTTTACATTCATATTTTCGTCAGTTAGCGGTGGGCCCACAGTTGTGGACGTTAGGTACGCGAGTTACAACAACTCAAATTAATACTCCTGCGCGCTAACGGCACTAATGAAATACGCCATGTCGCTCTTCATTATTTCCTAATAATATCGCTCTTTAGTTTCGAGTAGCACAAAATTGTTTAAAGAGGTTAGCTTGAACCCTTCAAGCACTTCGAAAAACGTTTTTGAAATAACACCTTGCGAAACAAAACTTGTAGCGCTTTCCCGGAATTTCAAGCAGAGAGACAACCACTATAGCATTAAGCAAAAACCTGACGAAGAGCTTGACGCCCGACGGCATGTCCAAGGGCCAGGTGTCGGTAGAGACTTTATTAACCTAAAAAGCACTGATAGCTACTGACAATGAGCAGCAGCAATATAGGGTATACATAAAATCCGTTTGAAACTAGCGATCCGGCCACTCTGGGACGCTCAAGGAACCTGGAATATGTCCGAAGCTCCCATATTTAAATATGCGGGTTCGGATGCTGTTGCTGGCGGTAGCATGCTGTTCTAGGTCATTGGCACAGGGCCAATTTTTACGGAACGGCAGGACACATGAATTGCAGTGCTCGATTCCCCTGAAGCCCAGATAGCCGGAAACTTTCGGGTTAAATATTGTTTCATAAACACGGAAATTCCGAGTTTTTCCGAAATCCCTAAATCCTCTCATTGTCCCGCCCCCTCCCCCCGCCAGTCCTCCCTGGGGCACATTGCGATATGCTTTACCGTTGCGCGTACAACATTTGGCCTTGTATCGGTCTCAGCTGGAGATGGTACAGGCACGAGGTCCGGCTAAGTATCGGCTAAATAAGGATTCTGAGAAATCTTCTGAACGTGCGGG
>JNEY01000242.1:0-53206 GCA_020875895.1 Aphelenchus avenae
CTAATGGAGACCAGCGCTGCTTGGACTTGCCAGATCGGACGGGATGGCGTACGCTCAGTGCGGTATGGTCGTAGGCGACGGGGACTGCGTGGAGACGGAGCCATGTGTCGGACGGCTGGGAGGGCACGCGCATTTTGGGTCGGAACCGGGCGGCGGGCGACGGACGCGCCTGTGAGGAGAGACGCGCGAGAGCGCCATGCGGGAGAAGACTGATGATGTGGTCGGCGAGAGCGGGAAGTCACCGAAGGTCGAAAAATAGCGGGTTTCCTTACATGTTTGCGGAAAAGAGGACCCTGTGCGTATATCGCCACTTTGGAGAATTTTGGTCTGCCGTCCGCCAGCCTCTTCGGTTTAAATACCCGGATTTGAGGTACTTAACAGTTCCGGCTCGGGCGCAAGCTTGTGGCGGCAACAAATTTTGGAACGCACTTCCTTTTGGTGGTGCAGGAAATTTTACTAGGCAAAGCTCTTTAGTCAGATTGCTAAGTGAAATGCATGGCTGCGGCATGCGCATATACCAGCATGTTACGAATGCCAACTGCAATGGTCTCGCCAGCTGTGTATGTGCATGCTGCCAGTTGACGTCCGATTTACATTCTATCCAACATTTCGTATCTAATTCCCGCGCACGGCTGTGCCAGATGCTTCTCGCGAGGCGCTAAGGTTGAGTTTTAGCTCTTATATTTTTACTCATGGAATAACGGGAAACAGCGCACAATGAACATTGAATGTCGGTTAATTGAGACGACCCTGTACCTAGCTAGGTAATCGACAAGGAGTGCAGAGACGTTGCAACTGGCGCTCAGCTTTGGCTTGTCATTGTTAGAGATACCGCCGGCGTCGATGATTTAGTGCGTCCGTAAAACAGCATGTATTCCTTTCGAAGAGTAGTGCTAAATCAAGTATCGTTTAGGTTTCCACTTTTGATGAAGACTAATTTTAAACGCGCGAAAACTATGTCCCTCTACCACTCACTGACCTGATAGCAAGCAGACATAATGGGTCCATCAGCGCTTGGAATGACATGAGGAACGTTACAGATGTATCGATAAATGCAGGCATCTTTCTTGCTGCTACAGTGGTTGAAGCAACGTTGTAGGCAACCTTCAGCAACTGTGGGATCATCTCCGTCATCGAAAAAACTAAATACGATTACGAAGCCGATGAACGGAATGCGAACGGATAAGCGCATCTGACTTAATTAATGCTCCACTTCGTGAAAGTGCTCCGTCAACTGCCGACCCTTCTCGCCGAAAATGGAAGGCCAAGTCTAGGCACCATGTCATCGGCTACCAATGCGCATGTGCAGGCCTGTGCAAACGGGTCAAGGCCCGCCGGGCCGGGCCCGGACCGGGCTTAGGGCCTCTATGTGAAAGAAGACCCGGGCCCGGGCCGGGCCGGGCCTTGTTGTGGCCCTGCCCGGGGGCCCGGAAGACCCGCCAACACGGGACTTTCGCCAAAAGTTAGCAAATTTTTTGCTATTTTTGCGTACGATTCGGGCAATTTGACAAGGATTCCTTCGTTGTGACGTTGCTCGTTATTCTAAGCAATGTTACCGTAGCTTTATGCTGTGATTTGAAGCCGATTGCTTTTTTAAAAGTTTTTTTTTTCGTTTTCGGGCCCGTGCGGACCAGGGGCCAAAGCCCGGCCCGGGCCCGCCGCTGGCCAGGCCTGATTTATGAGGCCCGTGCACATGGTTGGCATGTGCCTTGCTTGAAGGCCCGGGTAGGGTCCCAGACTTTTCAGTTGAAGTCCAGTGCTTGCCATCGAGAGAAGAGAGACGTAAACTGCAGTAGTGACAAATTTCGGAAAACCAATATGTTTTGCAACGCTTCCCCTTACTCACATTCGACAGCTCTCAACCAAATAATCACGATGCAGCGAGCGCCTTTTAAGCCTCTGTAAGTTCTGAAACCAGCCTTACCCAGCAGACGAAGGTTCTCGAGGTTCTCTCGCTTGCCGCGGAAACTCAGGCTCCTGTAGGCGAAAAAGGACCATATTTCAATAACAACGTCCAGAGAATTCAAGAGTAGGTCGTACGAGATAAGTGCTACGCCGAGTATCTGAATCGGTATTTGCGGAGGAGAGTGGTAAACAGAAGGAGAACTCTTCTGAAAAGCGTCAAAAAAGCTCAGTTTTGCCCGTTCCCTGTCAACATTTCCGAAGAGGATTAAATAGGCGAAGCTGATATTAAATTTGAATACCTCGCCGCCTGCGATGTATGCCTCTATTTCGCTCATTTTTTTCGTCCACAAGCAAAACAAAGACATCGTTGTTGGAACCATCGCCACGCTTATGGCTATCAAGATCTGTCCGACTGTAAGGTATCGAATCGAGAGACGTATCCATATCTGCAAAAAGCATAAATCCCAAGCTGCTCCTTCGAACTGTCTGTATTGCCTGGACGAAACTCGATGTTGAAAAACCTTGGAATGTACGACGGAGGCTCTTTTTCGACGGAAAATGAAGGGGAAAGTGCAATGAATTTTCAAAGCTTAACAACACGGCTCCAGTACGACATCTGACGGATGTCCTGGGCGGTATCGGTAGAAGGGGTTGGGTATGAAGGAGCCCAACGAAACATGCATGCAGCGAACACAACATTAACAAGGGAACACGATTATTGGGTGACGCAAGGGATGCCCCCTCCGCCATCTTCCTACTGTAAGGCTAATGGGCGATACATCCCTATATAGGGCGGACGCCTCCTTAGGCTAAGGGATCGTCGGACAGGGCTGAAAAGACGTCTCCGTAGGCTGAAGGAACTTATTTCTGAACTGCGAGGACTTTTCAAAAGGGACGTCTCAAAGGGCCGGGGGGAGGGCAGCTCACCTGACGATGGCGAATGGTAAACGCGAGTGCGGACCATCGGTTAAGTGCAATCACGGAGTATGCGATGAGTTGTAAATAAATGGCGAAATGGTAGAGTGTGCTATCGCCCCAGAGCGAAATGAGTGTGTAAGGAAATGGTCCGTCAGGAAGCAGCCAATACCGATTCACCACAATCTAAAAATATTAAAAGTATCATTGTGCTTATAGCATTTGTCCCCAGGATTGCTATTTATCGTTCAGTTGACAACAAATTCGGGCAAAACTTTCACTTAAGCGTGCGAAAGCAGCTGACAATTATGTCGGTTTTCACTTACTGTGAAATATCTCGTGTAGTTAGATGAACAATAGATTAAGTACAACTTGTATAACACTTTGTCGAATGCTTCGTTGAGTCTGCGCATTTTTGTGGCGATGAAAACGGTGACGGACACGTGGAAAGCGAGCATTGGCAGCTCCACGACGAGAGCCACCGACTCCACCAGGTCCGACCCGAAGTTTCCCATTGATGTAGGAAGTACCTCACGTTGTAATTTAGTGCCGGAACGTCGACGCAACACAGAAAGGGTTATTGTAAGTGGGCACGAAGTGCCTGGTGTCTAGCCAGACGATGATCGCAGTAAAGAAAAGGCGCGACTGTAAACCTCTGCTTGGAGCTTTCTGCAGGTAATAATTGTGTTGCATCGCTGATATCACGAACGTCCTTTAACCTAGTGTATGCCTCTGAAAGCGCAGGTGCGGAAAGACATTAGCAGCGGCCACTAGACGCTCGTCTGTAACAACATTAATGTTAGTCGCAACGCTGACATTTTCTCGTAATCTAAAAGTGCATGTTATCTTAGGGCTAAGGCGCTGAAAGGCGCAAAAGATTGGCGAAAAGTTGAAGAATCATGCATTTTCCAGTAAAGCAAACCTGCGAGCAAAGTACGAATATCGGCTGTTGAGTACTCCAATTATCGATACATTATTTACATACCTATTGAATAACCGGCTACTCAGTTTAAGGGTACTTATTATATATGTATAGGTAGTCATATTAACCGTTGCTCGACGTTGCACCGAATTTGAACATGCTGAGACGAGGGCCGATCTGAGGGCCGGTTCTCACATCAGTACGGGCTTTCTTGGCCGTCTATAGGTTCGTAGAACAAAAACACCGCCACGCATGCACGTTCGTACGATATAAGGCCGGTAGAGAGCTGCTCTCAGCGGGCAGGTGCTTTTAGCTCTTGAAAATGCAGCTGTTAAAATAATGATATCTTCGCCACCCCACGGTCCCGAACACCCTAAGTGTCTACCACACATCCTAGGCAACCAATGTCAGTCAGTGACTATGTCGACATTTAATCATGCCGGTCGACGACGCTAGCTGCTCAGCATTAACCGACTCAAAACTGACAAAATTCTACGAGCATTTCCTCGACGTCACGTTCGTTATCAGTACAATGTTGTACGCTTTATCGATGTACATCGTACTCACGAGATCTTCGAAAGAAATGAGTGCTTATCGACTCTACCTAGCGCTGCAGTTCACTTCGTCGTTTCTCTTCGACTTAACTCTGACACTGCTCAAACCGGCGATGTTACCGCCGTTCCTGGTAAGCCTTGTTAGAACGACGATAAAAATTATCATCGGTCTCTATGAACCATTGGCAACGAAAATTTGAGCATTACCGGGCCGGGCGTACCGTAAGCCCGGTTAAGTCCGGAGCATTGAGGCCTGGGCCCGCCAGTTCCCGTCCCAGCGGGCCTAGGGCCCGGTCCCCCCTCCACAATTCACAAGCGGGACTTGGACCTTAGCCTTCCGAATTGCTTCGAATCACCTGAAGAAATACCGTGACGGAATTCTTCCGGTAACTCAGTGATGCCCCTCAGTCGACAAACGATATGCGCGCAATTTCTGGCCCACATGGCCAGCCTCATAAAGCATCATTTAGTTGTTTTATGGGCACGGTATTCTGGCGCAATTCGGAACTCTGCCAACGTACGCTCTCTACGGGCTCTTCTTGATCTCGTGCATTGCAATGGGCATCTCTGTACTCATTTCTGCTCTACATCGCTTAAGCAAGGTAGCGAACGTAGTGCGGTTAGGCATCGAGATGAGACGAACTTCACGCTTAGGCACGTAGGGACATTGACGTGATATGCAGCCGTTCTAAAATCACCAACATCCCTCCTTATAAAGTGCTTTACAGATGCTGGCATTATTGAGGCATCGCCTCTTCCGCTACCTGGAAGACTCCATGCTGCCGCTCAAGCTAGGCTGTATGCTAGTGCCCGCCGGTGCCCTCGTCATCATCGGTCCATTCGCCATGGCCCGCAGGTCCTTCGAGGAACTGCGTAATGCGACTCTTAGCCAAGCGCCATTCATGGAGTGCGTTTTCGACCAGCGCTCCTCTATAGTCGGCTTTGAGTCCGTAGGCGTCAACCCTTGGTACGAGTTCTGCATGCAGGAACTCGTGGTTTTTCTCGTCTTCGGCCTGCTCCTGATGACGGCTCTCAACGTTGGCTGCTTTGTTCTCATTCGGCGCCAGAAGCGCATGATGTCAACAAAGTCGTACGACATGAACATAATGCTGTACAAGACGTTAACAGTGCAAATGGTAGGTTTCTCTTAAGCTACCTAAGCTGAAATATTGTGCAGAGTATTTGTCAAATATATGCAGTCAAAAGCGGATGGGAACACGCAAAACCGCAAAACTTTTTAAGGCGTACCCAGTCGACGGACTGGACCAGGATTAGTACCACCTTGGGGTCAGGGTCTGCCTAGCCCTCGTATCAAGCGAGTACTCCTTCTCTCGCATATCCGATTTTCGAAAAAAATCGTGGCTGTTCTGGATGTCCACGACGAGGTTCTTCTCTTCGTTCTGTTCCGCATTCGGGACCGTTTCGAATTTCTCTTTGCTCGGGAAGCGACGATTTCATACAACGTAGGCGCCTTTCAGGTCTTGATCCTGCTTCTCCTCGTAGTTCCCGCTATCGCGACCGGCATAGCTCTACAGTTCAAGTTTCCGTATGCAAATGACATTGTCATGTCGTGCTTCGCCATCGCCAGCACGCACGCCTTCATCGAATTCGGGTGTACACTGTACTTCATCAAACGCTATCGATTGTTCATAGAGCGCAGAATAGGCATATCACTCGACTACATATGGAAAAATCGCAACAAGTCTCTTACGCAGGACCTCCGAATGACATATTTCACAAGTCGGTCCACTGGCTGACAGGAGTGTTCTGTTTGGACTGTTTTGCTACGCGAAAATATAACGTTCAGTAAAGAACGACTGTCGAATCGCTCGCACTCTGTGGCACATCTTCGAATGCCTACCAATTTTTCTGCAAAACTACTTCAGTGCAGTTCAAACTATGTTGTCCGGTCTGTACGAGACAATCCAATAAACTGGATGCGGGCTCTCCGAGAATGGACTAGCTACAAATCGACCGCTTATTGACAACTCCTCCTCCCTTGTCATCAGACTCTTGACACACTGCATCACTTTAGCGAACTTTAAACGAATTACGAACAACGACGTTGACAGGGAAGAGATGAGTCCAGCGACGAATCCCGGCAACGACGAGCATTGAGGTTTACTGCTTCGTTGCCGGAAGTCGGTTCTTGATCCACACGGTGTTCAGCGTGAAGTTCTGCGTCGCTTCGTCCCAGTCGGGCCAGTACTTCTCTGCAACCAACCGATAAGAGTTACTTACGAGAGGGGTGAGTACCTTTGATGCGGTCGCAATAGGCCTTGAGATTCGGGACCTTCTCTTCGATGAAGCGTCGCTCAGCGGTGTCGAAGCCCATGTAGAGAATGAGGCCGACGGCGGCGAAGACCGAAGCGCCGAGCTAAACGGAAAGGGACCTAAGAACGGATGCCCGATAACATTGGTACGCACCTCGGTGGGCGTACTGCCGGTCATGTACTGCTTCGGTCCTTCGCCGAAGCAGTACATCTGCTAGCGCCGCCCAGGAAGTGCGACGGCTCTAGCAGATCGGTCTCGCCCATCTTCTGGATCTCTTCTTCGGAATGCTTGCCCACACCTGTGGCTGTCAAAGCGCCTTCGACCTAAAGTAACTGCTTCGTAGCAAATTTAAAGTAGCGTTATCGGACATACTTCGCGCAGGCAGCGCCACTAGAGCTAAGACCTACTTCGGGAAGATCCGGATTTTGTCCTGAAATCTTTTAGGCCATTGCAGAAAGAAAGAAAATTGTACCTTGCAAGGTTTTCCGAGAACCCTCACTCCACGTTGGGTGAGCGCACGTTAAATCGAAGCTTTTGAGCACATAACGATACCGCTTCAGGCATCGATTCTTGCTTCACAGGAACCACACGCTAAGACCGCAAAAGGCCCGCAGTTCGTACTTACTCGATTTCGGAAGTAGCGCTTGAAGAGCGGAAACATGATGTAGCGAATCATGCCCGGATCCGGCATCAGACGCAGAATCTCGTCGACAAACGGCAGCCGGCCCTTGGCCGAAATCGGCAGCAGCTCCAGCATGGCGAGCTCCTCGGTATGCGGACGTTTGGGTAACTCGAGTTTGGGTAACGGGTAACTGCCATTTGGGTAACTACCGTTTGGGTAACTCGACCGGGCGTTTGGGTAACATTTGTTTGGGCAACACACTTTGCTTTTAGTGTAATTTACGGTAAATAGCCAGCGTGCCGGAAAATGTCGAATTTCGCCGCTTAGGTAAAGAAAAACTTCCGATTTTCCAATTACCACACAAAAAGCGCTTTTGCAAGCACTAAACGTGCATTAGAAACGCAGTTTCTGTCATACGGTCCACAGGCATAAGGGGTATCCTTTGATTTTGGCCTTTAAAACGCCGGAATTTTTGACGATTTATGACCATTGTTGACCATTTTTGACGGTCTTTTAACCGGTTTTTGAACCGGTTGCTTTTTTGACGTTCATAAACCCGACCCTGTCCGCCAGCTTTGTCCCTTTTTTCCTCTAGCTTAGCCCCCGTCAATCCGCCACCTTGGTCCCTATTACACCACCAGCTTAGTCCCTGTTATTACGTCAGGTTAGTCTCTGTTATTCACCCTCTGTCAACACTTAGGCTTGGGCCAGCTGCTTAGTGCTTAGGCTTAGGAACACCAAGCACAATTTTCAGGTCGCGATAAACTTTCGGGCAGAACCGCCAAATTTCGGGTGACTTTTTTTGTCCGAAGTAGGCTATTCTTCGTGCAGTTAGACGAAGTTACCTAAACGGCAGTTACTCACGGCTTACGACAAGTTACCCAAACGTCAGTTACCCAAATGGCAGAATGTGTTACCCAAACAAACGTTACCCTCCATGGGCTGCTTATTGAAGAGGACGGTGAGCTCGCGAATGATGAACTCCGAGTCGTCGTATTCCTTTCCGTCTAGCTCGATGAACGGAAGTGTGCCTTCTTCGAGCGGATGGTCATCGGAAGTCCCTCGACGTTCTAAACAGTCAGTTAGTGTCAGCGACCCAAATTCGAACCCTGTGTCGAAAAAACAAGATCGAAATGAAGTTCCGAATACGTCTTTTTATTTGCTGAGTCTGAGCAGGGTATAGCCGACCAAATCTGGTCAGACAACACAAGCTTTAAGAGAAAAGCGAGAGCGGACCTTACTCGGAAACCGCCGTCTCGGGAGCACATTTTTCCGTAATGCCGCTGCTTCGTCGGTTTAAATACCCTAATTCGAAGTGCTTAACAGTTCCAGCTCGAGCTCTGACCTGGGGCGAAGACGAAATTTTGGAACGCAATGCTTTTTTGGTGATGCCATAAACCCCCTTTGGCTGTCTTCTCGCAGTAAATCTTCCCCAGCGATTTTATTTTTGTTCATTACTTTCAGTGCAGACAAACATGGCGGGAAGATTTTCCAACAATCGAGGACGACCGTACTGCTGGCTTTGGAACTCTTACAATTTCGGAAAGCAACGACAGGCTATGCACAAACGAATGTTGGTCGGTAAGGTAGGTGACGACGTAGACTTTCAACAGACGCTCAGCTTTGGCTTGTCATTGTTAGAGACACGACCGGCGTCGAGGATTCAGTGCACCCGTAAAACAGCTTGTACTCCTTGCGAAGAGTAACGCTAAATCTGTTTAATTAGTTCGTCATTTCCACAAACTTTTATTTTGGCTTGCGAAAACACGTATCGGACCAGCGGCCACAGACCTGATTGCAAGTAGACAGAAGGGACCGCTTAGCGCTCGGTATGACATGAGCCATGTCACAGCCGTATCGACAAACACAGGTATGTCGACGGCCACGTATGATGTTGAAGGAACGTCGTATGCGACCTTTAACAACTGCCGGATCATCTCGGTCATAGCAAAGACTAAAACGATAAACGAGATTTAGCGTAAGCGGGAATTCCGAATTATCCAATTACTAGCCTCTCGTATGCGCTAATGCGCGCGCAGCGTCGCTAGTTGGAGTTTCACGAGATTTTGACCGACACTGACTGTTTACCAGGTAAGCTTTACCTGGTTTGGCTCCCCCAGGCCTAGGATGTTCTTGTTTAACCTTCGACGCTGGCTGGGGCAGCTCTTTGTGGGCTAAGAAACATGCCTAAGGCAGCTCATTCCGCCTGCTATGTGGTGTACCACCGCAATTTGAGTTTGGTGTGTGCCGTACCGCTTATTTCATGGAGCAGGGGTGTATCGAAATTATTTTTAAAATTTTCGAAATCGACAATAAAAATTATCGAAATTCGAAAACCGAAAATCGAAACCAAGTAGAAAATATCTGTAACTGCTCATGTTCCACTTTTACTTCGTCTACATGTGGGCAAGTACATAGATGGACTCAGAACTGAAAATTTGCAACAAATTCCCTGCCTGCCAGTGTTGCTCACAACTTTAACCAAACTCATAAAGTACAAGTTCAAAATGCCCGCCAGCGAAATTTTACACTAAAATTCGACAATGGCAGTGAAAAAATAGCTCTGTCGGCGACTGCGGCGGGCATTTTATCTAGTGCTTAAATTTTCGATTTTCGATGCCAAATCACCGAAATCGAAAATCGAAACAAAAAAATGTCGAAAATCGAAAACCGAAAATCGTAATTTCGATACACCCCTGTCATGGAGCATTCAGCTGCTTTGCAGGTGCATTATTCGTGTTCCTGCATCCGTGTACGCCCTTAGTCCGCATGACTGCATTCATGCCTGCACACAGCGTGCCATGCGAATTTCCTCCATCCGCCATTCTTAGCATGCGATACCGCTTAGTACGCACGCGTTTGCCTAAATGCACGCTTCTGCGTGTCGTACCGCATAATACGAAGTATTGCACCATACATGCTTCTTCGTACGGTAGCGCCGCTTGTTACCTATGTAGGAATGCACGCAGTGCTACAATATGTAGGTGCCGGCCTAAATGGCACAAGACGCGGCGCATGTTTCGCCAAGCCTTTTACGAATTCTACTCAGGTTCCTGTATGCGAAAAACGACCAGATTTCAAGAACGACGTCCACAGAGGTCAAGGACATCTCGTACGAGATAAGGCCGATCATCTAAACTAGTGAGCATTCCGAAAATAGGAGAGCATAACATGAGGGAAGACGAAAGGGGTCATGCCAACGATAACCAAGTAAGCAGCCCTGTGCAAGCGGTCCTAGGCCCGGCCCGGACCCGGCGACCGGGCCGGGCATGGGCCCAAAAAACAATACCCGCTGCCGGGCCCAGGCCGGCCTTTAGGGGCGCAGGTCCGGCCCGGAGATCCGACGGAGTCCGACTCCCCACACAACTAACGCTTTTCTGCAAGACTTTGAGCCCGTTTTATCAGAACTTGCCTGGATTTGACGCAGTCCTTTTTATCATACTGCTGCCCTCTTTACACTGTTGTGAACTTGTCCTAGTCGATAATCCTGTCGTGTTCAAACGCAGAACTTGTTCCAGGCTCAGAATGCCCTTCCGGGACTACCGGGCCGGGCCGGGCCTTCGCCGATCCGCCTTGAAAAAAGGGCCGGCGGGCCGGGCTGGGTTTTCGTGTCAACCGGGCCGGACCGGGTTAGTTTTAAGGCCCGCTGCCCAGGGTTTACTATAACGATGATAACACGGAGTGGTGTGTGGTCCAAAAAGTGCTTGTAAGGTGGTAACGACACTGATTTTAGTCAGGGTTCTCCCATTTCCACTTTTTCCCGCCATTTCCATTTCCGCAAAAAAATTTCCCGCCATTTCCCACTAGCCGAATTTCCCGCCATTTCCATTTCCGTTTCCAAGCCATTCAGAAGAACGATACGTGGAGACTGCGTCTGCACCCTAAGCCGCTTCGGATATATCCAGTATGCACCCACATTGATAAGTCATGTATGCTACTGGAGTTGCGTCACCCTGCGGCCAGGGCATCAAGTCTGACATAAGGGGGACCCTTAGGCAACGAAAAAAGTGGAAATGAATGGCATTTTTTCATGCCAGTTCCATTCATTTCCATTTCCCACAGGCCAAATTTCTGGCCATTTCCATTTCCATTTCGCACTATCGACGTTTGCCGCCATTTCCATTTCCGAAATGGAAATGGGAGAACCCTGATTTTAGTGGACTAGTAAGATGTTTATGGTCGCTAAAAAACTAAGGGGTGGTTGAAATGGGGGAGCGGACATAAAATAGCCAACGGTCGTCTCCGTCGGCTCTGGAGAGAATATCGAACCCGTGCGTTGAGCCGAAGGAAATGACAAAAAATGTAAAAAAAGAACTTACATCGTCGCCTGCTACGCATGCTTCTATTTCGCCCATCTTCGTGGTCCACAAGTAGAACAGAGACGTCGCCGTTGGAACCATGGCCACGCTTAAGGCTACCAAGATCATTCCGACGTCTAGGTATCGAATCGGCAGTCTAGTCCACAACTGCAAATATTATAACACCAGATGAATTTGGCCGACTTTCACTATTTGTCAGGACAAACTTTGTCGCCGAATAGGGCTGAGAATTGAACGATTACGTTCAAATCGGTAACATGTGTTTTGGGTCCGGTACCAGGGATGGGTGGAACTTTTTTCAGAGACCGAGACCAAAACCGCCGGGACACTCGGGACCGAGATTTTAGTTAATTTTTGCCTAAGACTGGGAGGCTACGTCGCTATTTTCTATTATTTCAGTGTACATTTGCGAAAAGCTTAGTCTATACGAATTTCGCCCGATACCAAATGGCCCGCGGAGCCCAGTAACCCGGCTTGACTCGTGAAAACCATAGCTAAGAGTAGCGAAAGAAAAGCTTTATTCGATGGACACTGAACCTGGAATGCCTAGAAGAAACTTACGCCAAATGTAGCGAAATGATAGCGAAATACGGCAGAGTAGAAGACGTTGACCGACGATTCACTTCCTAAGATCACTCCTCCGACGACTTGTATCGACCACTTCGTAGGCCGATTACCATAGGGGAACATGCGACGCAGCGGGGAATTCGAACTACTTTGAAGCAGCAGCCTTAAACGGCGGACTTGCATGTCACGGACCGAAATCCGTGACAGCGCAAGCCGCATCACATACACACACAACTGTCTCTCAAGGCGCAGCAGGGAAAATCACACATCGTTCCACCCTTTTACCATTCCGCAAGCATTCGCGGTAGGTTCCGCGTGGGTTAAACGGCCAATTGCAGACAATCCTCTCCTCCGGAAGTCTTCAGCGCCTTGAAGACATTTCTCAGTCTGGTGACCGAGCCCTATCCGTCGTTCTCTAAGCCAGTGCCCAATGGGGTGAAACGGAGAGTACATGAACAACAAGGACAATAAGTGGGCAATGTCGGGATACAGGCCAAGAAAAAGACACAGTTGTAGTCTCCACGGAGTTGATTTGTTTCCTCGACGTTGTCGTTGGTTGTTTCCGCGTAGCTGCGGCACCCCCTCCTCCGCGAAACGGCGCGCCCCGAGCCGTGTCCTCGGCGACCTGGCTACCGTGGATCCTTGCAGCAACTTGTCGAGCACTTGCTGCAAATAAACGCATTAATTGACATAAACTTGTCAAGGCTATGCTTATTTAAGCCCCTTGACATAACTAACACAAAATATGAAAGACACTATGTCTAACAGTTAACAACAAAGTTTCTACGCTATTAGGTGCAACAACATTAAAATGCACCACTCTAAGCCCTAACACGTTTGGACGCTCCCTTTTTGGCACTTTCGACCAATATTGTTCGGATCATGGGCCATGTTGCGGCATACCTGTGCCACGCAAGTTTTACCGTTAACGCATTTTGCCTTAGTGCCACGAACTTTGTAACGCGCAAACTCTGAGCAACTCTTCAACCACTTGGCAATGTCGTTCCCAACTCCATGCCGATAATACTCACGCAGGACCGCTGTCACTGTAGCTCGCCAACCGTAGTTGCCGACGGATGCATGAACTTTGTCGAAAAGACTTTTCCGACAAGAAGCGGGCACAACTAGCAGTTTGCGTCCATCCGGGAATACCTTGCACAGCCGATCACCATCAAGCGCCAAACCTATGTTACTTAGCGCGTTGCTTCTTGCACCCTCAGGCAACTTATATATCTCGCGCATGGCCGGGTCCTTGACGAGCTCATTCAGCCAATTTTCAACCTTAGGGAAGTCCGCAGTCTAAACTTGACTCATTCCCATGCTAAGAAAGTGCTCCAACTCAGCAACTCGTGGCTTCTCAACAACAGCTGACGCACTTCCAGACTGTGTCGCCTCATTAACACGCGTAAAGTTCCCATGACCTCGCTTGGGACATACCGTTGATTTGTGGCCTAGCTTACCACAACTGTAGCGGGTGACCGGCTGACTACTCGCAAACTTAGCCGCTCCAGAGTTGCCTCCAGACTCATGCGGATCACACCGATTCGGACAGTGTGCGACTCTGTGACCACCCTGGTTGCATCCATAGCATCGTGGTTCAACGATACCGGTACCGCCTCCTTGCGTAGGCTTGCTACCATCAATAACCTCTGACTTCACATGCGTGTAGCCATTGGCGCTATCGCTCGCCGAACCATTTTCGCGGTTCTTGTTCCACTGCCGGGACAGCTTTTCGTTACGCTCGTACGCAATCACAAGGTCCTTCGCTGCTGGAAACAGCGGTCTTCCAGATGGGACGACTCGCAAAGCCGCCTGCTCGACTTGAAGAGACAAAGTGGGGTCACGAATGTTCTTCAACAGAACCTTAGTCTTCACGCCATCCGGAGTATTCCAGCTTGCATCGGTATAAGCTTCACACACCTTATTTTCCAAGAGAGTTATGAAACTCAGGTAGGACTGGCCTTCCTTAAGGTGTAAGCTATGCACGCGTCCCTCTTTCAGCAGCATACCTGTACGGCTGTTGTCCAGCATCAGGTCCCTCATCCGTGACTCAACATCAGCAAAAGTAATGCTATACTTGCTGTTCCAGCTGCTTACGATGCTATCGTAGACCCTCTTTGGTTCTCCCGCTAGATACTCGGCGAGCATGTCAACCTTGGTTTCCTCTGAGCAAGGGCCATACCTATGCTTGTACCGCTTAAGGAATTCGGGGAAGCTCATCTTGTCTTCCTTGTAATCACCAAAGAATACGCTGAGCGGCGGTGGGGCCGGAATTGCCTGGTTCCTAGCGAACAGCTCTATGACTTCCCTAGCAGTAATGGAATCACTGCACGAACCGGACGGTGGCGGTGTACTGCTTGGAGGCGTCGAATCCTTGAGTTCGCGGTGGCCCTAGAATGAGCCTCCCGGAGGCGCCATGAACGAAACCGATTTCCCTGGCACGTTCGTCGAATGACTTTCGGGAACCTTGAGGAATGAGTTTGTTGGACGCGAGCCACCGCTGGTACCTCCTGACGCCGAAGCGAGTTGCTTCTCGTAGTCAGCGACTGTTTGCTGTAGGTTCACGTTTGCTTCCTTTGCCTTGCGAAGCTGCGACTCCAGATCGGCGACGCGAGCAGCTTCCTCCTGAAACGCGGAACTCTCACTTGCACTGTCAAACCTCTCATATTCAGCAAGTTTCGCTTCGAGAGATCGCTGTTTGGTCTTAATGTGTGCTAATACGCCCACTACGTCTTGGTCCTCGGTGCCCAGGAAGGTCGTAACTGCGTCGAGGGTCACTGTTTTGTCCCTCATAGCTAGCATGTCCGATTGGGCCCGGTAGAACTTGTCCTGCAACTCGGTGCATCTAGCTTGCAGCTCAGTTTCGGATGATTTCAAGTCTTCGACCTGTTTCTGGAATCCTTCCAATTGCAGCTGCATTTCGTCCTTATCCTTAGCTAGGGCTTCCTGGGTCTTCAGTGCCTGACCGTAGTCGCTATCCCGGCCAAAATCGATTGAACCGGAACCCGTGTCCGCCATTCTTTCCAGAATGTCCCGTCCCATTTTGTCGAGGACCGCATTGTACTTCTGGTAACAAGCTTCATGCTTGAGAGTCGCTGCTGACCTAATTGCGGCCGGATCATCTGCGTGTGCGACGAACCACTTAAACAAGTCCTAGAGGGAACCACTGATATCCGCTCTAGCGTTTTCTACGAGGTCACGGAAGGCTACGACTCGTACCCTGGGGTGTATCATTTCTCTAAACGGTTGTGCAGGGACTTCGAAGTCATCTGGAATTGATTCAACTAATCCGAAGATGCACTTATTCAGCTGGGGTTGGAACTGCTTCCTAACCTGGCTCCAAGACGTACTGATAACCTTAGCGGACTGGGCGTCTACACCCTTTGCTTGCTCTAAGGCGCTTTGCGTAGCTTGCGCTAGCTGCTCGCCGTAGGCGTAGAATAACTTTTCGATTTCTCGGACGTGCTGGTTCGCCTTGTCCTTGACGGAAGCGTCTTCCATCTCGACGTCCGTGGGCTGCTTGCCTTGCGTAGCGTTGTCACCATCGTCTAAAGTAACGACGTCAAATGGCACTTGTTGTGCGCTTTTACTTGCTGGCGGCGTGGCCTTGCTGTTGTTGCTGACGAGCACCGTTTGGACCGCTTCGGGTACTGCATTAGGAGCTACCTGTCGAGCATCCGTGGCTTTGCCAGTACCTCGCGTGGAGTTGCTACCTCCATCTGAACTGACACTGTTACTCGGCTTACGCTGCTGAGTTTTACCTCCTGACCCAGTGGTCACGCCGCCATCTTTATCGCCACCAGTGTGCGTCTTCGGTGCGGCTTCTTTGGACGGCATATTCTAAAGAAAACCCGTCAATTCAGTCCAGTGACCAAAGTATAGTGAGCTTAACCTAGTCCGCAATGCTTCCAGTTATGCCCGAGTCAGTCCAGTGACCAACCTATTGGCAACAAACTAGCACTTTAGCAGACCAACTTTGACAGTCCTGTGACCGTACTTTACGCAAAATACACTTTGCTGTGGTGGCTCAGTTTCTGCCTAGTTTTTTCGAACTAGGCAAGCCCCATATACGAATTTTGCCCGATACCAAATGGCCCGCGGAGCCCAGTAACCCGGCTTAACTCGTTAAAACCACAGCTAAGTGTAGCGAAAGGAAAGCTTTATTCGATGGACGACTAAACCTGAAACGCCTAGAAGAAACTTACACCAAATGTAGCGGAAAGATAGCAAAATACAGCAGAGTAGAAGACGTTGACCGACGATTCACTTCCTAAGATCACTCTCGACGACTTGTATCGACCCACTTCGTAGGCCGAATACCATAGGGAAACATGCATAGCAGCGGGAATTCAAACTACTTTAAACCAGCAGCCTTAAACGGCGGACTTGCATGTCACGGACCGAGATCCGTCACAGCGCAAGCCGCAGCACATACACACACAATTGCCTCTCAAGGCGCAGCAGGGAAAATCGCCCATCGTTTCACCCTTTTACCATTCCGCAAGCATTCGCGGTAGGTTCCGCGTGGGCTAAACGGCCAATTGCCGACAGAATGGCTACGGACAAGAGTAGTAACGAGTCAGAAATTTATATTTTATGGCTTTATTTTATCGGCGAATATTAATAGAGAATTCAATATTCGGTAGCAGCTACAGGTAAACAGCCAGACTTTTTGTCGTCGCCAGATATTCGAGGCTTTCCTTTGTAAAGTGCATAGCCTTATTGCGTGGTCGAATGTTCCTACAGCTCTGTGCATAACGATTAGTTTGTTGTTGCCTTCCACGGTCGAGTACTTCAAGAGAGTTCGCACCTGCGCAAGCTAGCCGTGTGCTATCGTCGATGACCCGATCACACATGAAAGCTTAGCGTAAGCCGAAACTGCATGAGAAACGTTCTGCCGTGTACGAGACACGACATCGTGTTGGACATTTCTGAGTGCATTGGTGGAGCGCAACATCCGATAGCTCGCCCTATAGGTCGTCGCGCTGACGACATACTCGCTGGCTTTGCATCTTGCACATAGCATGTTGAGCAGCAAACATGTGACCTACGTCGATAGGGCACAATTAAGCGTCTTCTTTGTCACGGCATGTCAGAGGCAGAATTGATGAAAGGACCGAGTTATGCACGAGCCGCTGATTCTTTTGAACATAGGCGCTATGGTGCTAGTTTCCGAACAGTGTATTCCACTTCCTCTGCCGGAAGTGGAAGTTGAAGTTATTAAGTTTTCCACAACTTATAAAAAAGTGGAAGTGGAATAGACTGTTTTCGAAGCAGGCCGGAATCTCCTAGAATTCATCCGACATTGCTTATCATAGGCCGCTGTGAATTGTTGATCTTTTCTTAGTGAAAANCTTCTTTGGACGGCATATTCTAAAGAAAATCCGTCAACTCAGTCCAATGACCAAAGTATAGTGAGCTTAACCTAGTCCGCAATGCTTCCAGTTATGCCCGAGTCAGTCCTGTGACCAACCTATTGGCAACAAACAAGCAATTTAGCAGACCAATTTTGACAGTCCTTTGACCGTACTTTACGTAAAACACACGTAGCTGTGGTGGCTCAGTTTTGTCTAGTTTTTTCGAACTAGGCAAGCCCCCATATACGAATTTTGCCCGATACCAAATGGCCCGCGGAGCCCAGTAACCCGGCTTGACTCGTGAAAACCACAGCTAAGAGTAGCGAAAGAAAAGCTTTATTCGATGGACACTGAACTTGAAATGCCTAGAAGAAACTTACACCAAATGTAGCGAAATGATAGCGAAATACAGCAGAGTAGAAGACGTTGACCGACGATTCACTTCCTAAGATCACTCCTCCGACGACTTGTATCGACCACTTCGTAGGCCGATTACAATAGGGAAACATGCGACGCAGCGGGAATTAAAACTACTTTGAACCAGCAGCCTTAAACGGCGGACTTGCATGTCACGGACCGAAATCCGTGACAGCGCAAGCCGCATCACATACACACACAACTGTCTCTCAAGGCGCAACAGGGAAAATCATCCATCGTTCCACCCTTTTACCATTCCACAAGCATTCGCGGTAGGTTCCGCGTGGGTTAAACGGCCAGTTGCCGACCAGTCGAATATGGTTCATTTATGTACTTGTACGTAGGTACTATAGTCCGCCGCAGGCTTAGGCCTAGAGGCCTTCAAGGCAGTGTTCGAACAGATCTTCCTCAATTTATCCTCTTTTTTAAGCGCAAGATGCTCTCGCAACTTACCTGACGATGCCTAACTGGAACCACGAGTGCAGTCCAACGATTGAGCGCAATTGCAGAGTATGCCGCGAGTTGCAGAAAAAGAGCGAAAAAGAGGCATGCTCGAAGACCCCAGAGAGAGATGAGCGTGTAAGGAAATGGTCCGTCGGGAACCAGCTCATACCGAGCCACGACGATCTAAACGATCGTCACTTAGACGGAAACAAAAAAGAATCCTTAAACCGTAAGGTTCATTGTAGTCCGTGCCGAACCTTCTATGTCCCTTTCTTCTAATTGTGCCGCCCGGCCGGCCTTTTGGCAACCTTGCCCGGACGGGTAAAAAGGATAAGTAGAGCCTCCAATGGCAAAAAGAGGCGATCTCGTAAAGACTAAAATATGATCAAAAATTAGATGGCAAAAAAACGTTTCAGTATATGATTTCTCCTAACGTGAGCATTTTGGGTCCAAAAGCGGTCTTGTAAGATAATTCTTAATCCAATTTGACTAACACGAAGGTATTAGGGTTTCTGGACGCGCAGGAAATGGTACAATCACAGTCCGGTGCATACTCACCATGAAGTACCTCATGTAATTGGATGCGCAGTAGATTAAGTACGACTTGTAGAACACTTTGTCGAACGCTTCGCTTAGCCTGCGCACTTTAGCGGAAATGCAAACGGTCACGGACACGTGGAAAGCAAGCATGGGAAGCTCCACGACAAGGGCCACCGACTCGGCGAAGTCCGATCCGAAGTTTTCCATTGACGTTTAATGTCGGGAAAGTTCCTTCAGTAACAACTTGTGCATAACTTCGGCTGTATTCAAAACAGAGTAAAGACCTTCTTCATCCTGACGGCTCCCAGTCGTGCGTCAGAAAGTGGGGCGCAAATTTGCCCGGAAACAAGCGGTGTCTAGACAAGCGGTGGCCGACCCTGAGAAGCACTCGAACAGGGTTTCCGGATCAAGCGAAAACTTCACCCTCAACCTCTCCCTCACCCTCGCAGAATTTTCAACTTCACCCTCAACTTCTCCCTCACCCTCCAAGGTTTTGCAACTTCACCCTCATCTTCTTCCTCACCCTAGGGGGATTTGAAAACATCACCCTCGGCTTCTCCCTCAACCTCACCTCCAAGTAAACCGATGCATTCACGCTGATATTTTAATACACAGCGTCGAACATTCACGCTACGTTTCATGATGCAATGACAATAAGTCCACCCTCAACCTCTCCCTCATCCTTTCAAATCTTCCGACTTCACCCTCAACCTCTCCCTCTCCCTTTGGCTTTTGAGAACTTCACCCTCGACCTCACCCTCGACGGGTGAGGATGAGGGTGAGGGTGAAGTTAGGGTGAAGGGTGAGGGTGAAGTCAAAACCATGCACTCGAAGTGTTCCTCGAAATAGTGCAACCTGCAAGATTTTTTCCCAGAGTTAGTCGTTCACGTGCCGCCGACACCGCAAAAGCACTTTCTAACCTAGTTTATGGTGGCTGACCGCGCAGGTGCTTAAACATATCAGCGGCGTCTGTAACAAGATCATTGTTAGTCTCCGTGCTGACATTTTCTGTACAAGAGTTGGCGAAAAATTTGTAGTACCCTAGACACGTTACGCTTCTACGACGTACACAACATTACCATCATCCGTGACTACGCCATCATTCGCCCGGATCGCGAGCCGGACAAGTGGTTCTCGCTTCGCGATGGCCGCTCGTTATTGGCAATGACGTACTTTGCTCGTTTATCCACTCAGAACGCCTGGTGGACCTGCAGGTTCGTTGATGTCCTACAGACACCAACCCCGAGCGCAGTCGCAGCTATCTCCAGGATCCTACGACGCACTGTGGTTGACTATGCCACCGCATAAGTATGCCAGCGGTGGTGGAGTCACAGCCCCTCGCTCGTGACGGCGGCTGTCGCTTCCAAATAGTCCACCGAAAACCCCTCCGCGCATGCGCTTTGCCACGTTGACCAGGTGCGTTTGGCGCGCACAAATGCAGCTGCGAAATCGCGATTTCGTCGCTAACCGACTGTCGCCGAACTTCGTAGGTGTATATTGCACCGTCTAGGCAACCACAGTCATTGACTACGCCGCCGCATAACTGTGCCGGCGGCGATGGCGTTCACATGCGACGATGACGGCCGCCCGATGAGAGTCCCTCGCTCGTGATGTGGGCAGTCGTTTCTGAATAGCCAGCCCACTAAAACGCCTCCGCCTATGCGCTTTCATAAGATATATGGTTGCCACAGAGCAGTCCAATGCGAGCAGGTGCGCTTAACGCAAGACAATGCAGCTGTAAAATCGTGAATTCTGCGCTAACCGACTTTCGCCAAAACATCCCGCGTACCTACCGTCCGGCCTATGCAACCACTGTCGTCGTTGACTATGCCCCCGCATAGTTATGCCTGTCGACGCCGTTAATTGTGCCGCTTTAGTCGACTCAAAACTGGCGAAATTCTACGAGCATTTCCTCCACGTCACCTTCATTATGAGCACGCTGTTGTACGCTCTATCGACGTACATTGTACTTACCAGATCCCCGAAAGAGATGAGTGCCTATCGGTTGTATCTAGCCGTGCAGTTCACATCGTCGTTTCTCTTCGACTTAACTCTGACGTTGCTCAAACCGGCGATGCTCCCGCCGTTTCTGGTAAGTACCCTTACATCGATGCTGAAATTATCTTCAAAATACTCCTTAAACCGTTGGCTGTGCCCCTAGTCTGCCGACCCGTGCTGAGCCCAGCTACGCCAGAAAAAAACTGGCCCGGTGACCCATTGTTACCTCCTAAAATGGACAACCCTGAATTGGATCTTTCCCATCCGAAGTGATTCGACTCACCTCGGGAAAATACGGGGACAGTACTCTTATGATAACCCACCAACCACCCGGAGATCGCGGCGGGGAGGCCCTAAGGCGGCTCACTGTACGTGTGCATTTCCACACCAACGCCACTTACACCCGTTTAGTTATTCTACGGACAGGGTATTCTTGCACGTTTCGGAACTTCGCCGACGTACGCTCTATACGGGCTCTTCTTGATCTCTTGCATTGCAATGGGCATTTCTGTACTCGTTTCCGCTCTACATCGCTTAAGCAAGGTGATCTATGCGAATCCCAGTCCACTTTTTCCTTAATTTCGCTTCTGGCTTTTAGAATTTAGATGTTTAAGAACTCCATTCCAACCATTTTCTGTTTTTTTCTCTCACAGACTGCTTCGCTTCTTCCCGGCCGAACACAACTACAAACTTTTTTGTTTATTTTAAGATAAGTTTTAGGACTATAATGGTTAATAATAATAATAACTGATATCAGTTGTGCGTTTGGATATCCCACTTAAAATGCTTTATAGATGCTTGCCATGTTGAGACATCGCTTTTTCCGCTACCTGGAGGACTCCATGCTACCGATGAAACTCGGCTGCCTGCTAGTGTCCGCCGGTACGCTCGTCGTCATTGGCCCATTCGCGATAGCCCGCAGGTCCTTCGAGGAACTGCGCAATGCAACGCTCACGCAGGCGCCATCAATGACATGCGTTTTCGATCGGCGATCCTCACTGGTCGGGTTCGAGTCCATAGGAGCTAACGCCTGGTACGAGTTCGGCATGCAGGAACTCGTTGTGTTTCTCGTCTTCGGCCTGCTCCTGATCACGGCACTCAACGTAGGATGCATTGTTCTCATTCGGCGCCAGAAGCGTTTGATGTCGGCGAAGTCGTACGAGATGAACATCATGCTCTACAAGACCTTAACCGTGCAAATGGTGAGTTCTTAGACTTGGCGGTGACACCCCCCGTGCCGACTTCCGTTCCGTGCTGACCCCTCCCGTGACGAGCTCCGTTCCGTCCTGACCCCTCCGTGCCGAGCCGTGTCGTGCTCCAGTACGGCACGGAATTTTTCCGTCCCGGGCCCGGCACGGCGCCGTTTCACGGCTTCATAAAAATTCAGGAAATTGCCCAGATGAAGCACCCTGTAGGTTTATTAACCGTCAGTAATTGCAAGACATGTACAAATGATTCAATTATAGTGTAGAAACCGACTGGTTGCACGCCATTCTTGACAGAATTTTTTCCGTTTTTGGTCAAAAGTGACCAAAATTTGCTCGATTTCGGCTTAAAAAGGGCATTTTTTGCCCTGTGGCACGGCACGGAAAACGGCGCCGTTTTGGGTCTCCTGCCGTGCCGTGTTCCGTTCCGTGGCTGGACGGAACGGAACACTGCTCCGTGCTAACCCTCTGCCGTGCCGTATTCCGTGCCGTGGAAAACGGAGAACGGCACGGAACGGAGCACGGCTCGGCACGGCCCGCCAAATCTGTGAGTTCTTAAAGCTGAAATTTGTGCATCATTTTTCGATATGACCCTGGAAAATTCCCCGGCCCCGTATAAACATCAGCTCCTAGGAATTAGGTAAAACGGGAAGCGGAAATGCATCGACGAATTGAAGAACATGCGGCAATGCACGCAAAAATGGTATCACGACCAGAGCCTGCCTAGCGCCGGTCTTAAGCGAGTCTCTCTCTCTCTCTCTGTTCAAAAGCAAATTTCCTGTCGATTAGGGCTCTTTTCAGGCTTTTCTCAAAAAAGGTTCTTCTCTGCGTTCTGTTCTTTCTTTTTTTGCTCAAGAAGAGGCAATCATAATGCGAGGTCCTACAATGTCGATTCCTTTCAGGTCCTTATCGTTCTGCTCCTCGTCATCCCCGCAATCGCTAGCGGCATAGCGCTACAGTTCAAATCGTCCTACGCAAACGACATTCTAATGTCATGCTTTGCCATCGCCAGCACTCACGCCTTCATCGAATTTGGGTGTACGCTCTACTTCATCAAACGCTACCGATTGTTTATAGCACGCAGAATACGAGTAGCGCTCGACGGCGTATGGCCAAACCGTAACAAGTCTGGTACGGAGAACCTCAGAGTGACCTACTTTACAAGTCGGTCCACTGACTGACAGGGGACTGTTGGCATTGTTTTGCTACGCGAAAAGATAACGTTCAGTAAAGAACGACTGGCGAATTGCTTGCGCTCTGTGTCACGTCTTCGGCTAGCTAGCTACCAACTTTTCTGCAAAACTGCTTCAATGATGTTCAAACTATGTTGTCCAGTCTGTACGAGACAATCCAAAAAAGTGGGTGCAGGCTCTCCGAGACCCGGACCCGCCCGCGGGTCCCAACATAGGACCCGGACCCGTGAGACCCGCTATTTTTTAATGATCATGATAACTTAAGGCGTACTTTAGAGCGCCAAGCTGTATGTCACTTATGGTCGTGTCTTATTAGGAGAAGTGGACTAAGCGCAATGTAAGATTATGCTTTTTTAATGGAAACCGACTCTCTTTACACAAGTAGTTTTTGAGAGATTTGAATTTTTCGCCAATTTTGGTTACATTTTAAACATTACGGGTCCGTGCGGGTCCCGGGTCCAGACCCGCTTCGTTTGGACTCGGACCCGCCACTATCGCCGTCAAGAGGACCCGGACCCCCGGGTCTGGAACCGTTTGCCCAGGGTTAGAATGGACTAGCTACACATCGACCGCTTGTGACCACTCATTTTCCTTTGTCGTAAGACTCCTTCCAGACCCACTGCACAAACCATTTTAAGGAATTTTAAACGATGTTTTAACATACGATTACGGAACGACATTGACAAGGGAATAGATAAGCGCAGCGACATTTATAGCATGACAGAACGGAGGCTACTGCTTAGCTGCCGGAAGCCGATTCTTGATCCACTCAGTGTTCAGCGTGAAGTTCTGTGTGGCTTCGTCCCAGTCGGGCCAGTACTTCTCTGCAACCAATCGATAGGATTATAGCTTTCGAGACGCGCGCAAACCTTTGATGCGATCGCAATAGGCCTTGAGATTCGCGACCTTCTCCTCGATGAAGCGACGCTCAGCGGTGTCGAAGCCCATGTAGAGAATGAGGCCGACGGTGGCGAACACCGACGCGTCGAGCTAAACGAAAAGGGACCTTTTTGAAATTCGAAGGGCATTGGTTCGCACCTCGGTGGGCGTACTGCCAGTCATGTACTGCTTCGTGCCCAGGAAGTGCGAGAGCGCTAGCAGATCCGTCTCACCCATCTTCTGGATCTCTTCGTCCGAATGCTTGCCAACGCCGGTGGCCGTCAACGCGCCTTCGACCTAATGCAACATTTGCGCTGGATCTTTGAAGACCAGTAGAAAAACTTTTCTGTCCGAACATAGTAGCCTGCAATTGCACGTGCATGTGGGCGTTAAGATCTGGCTTAGGCACACCGCTGCTGGCCACTTAGCCGTCCTGATAAACTGGTGGGGGACTAAGAGCATTTTTTTAGGCTCTAGGACGCCACTGCATGGCGTAGGCTTACGATACCTCAGTCCTTTAGAGGGCACACGTGCCCTTTTCTCGGCGTCCTCCGCCTCTGTACTAAGTTGTGCATTTGCCATTTTCCGGAGTCTGGAAGATAATGCATGCAGGTTAAACGCAACGGTAACTAGACAGCCAAACTTTGGGGCACGAAGGGCATGTGGGGCGGTCCAGAAATCATCCCGTTTTAATCCAATTTCCAAAATTGCCGCAAAACACCCGAAGCACTAAGCCCAACACCTAGCGAACTGCCTAAGTCTAAGCTAGCACTAAATCTAAGTAAACATTAGTAAGCCAAATCAAATTGATGTTATCTGAAATCGGGTAACGAAGCAGATGGGAAATCCCCGTTTTAGCTTACTCGATTGCGGAAGTAGCGCTTGAAGAGCGGGAACATGATGTAGCGTATCATGCCCGGATCCGGCATGAGACGAAGGATCTCATCTACATACGGCAGCCGGCCCTTGGCCGAAATAGGCAACAGCTCCAGCATGGCGAGCTTCTCGATTCCGCGAGCCGCCGCCTTGTCGTGGTCGTTGAGGTGGGCCTCCATGGACTGCTTACTGAAGAGGACGGTGAGCTCGCGAATGATGAACTCCGAGTCGTCGTATTCCTTTCCGTCTAGCTCGATGAAGGGAAGTGTGCCTTCCTTCGAGCGGATGGTCATCGGAAGGCCCTCGACGTTCTAGACAAAATACTTTTACCGTGAAAATTTCTTTCACTGGCCTACCGACAGGCCATTTTAATCAGTGCAAACATCGAAAAAATTACTTTTCGACCAGAATTGAAATACGAGTGACCGAAGCAGAAAATGCACCGAATTGCCACATCTGAACTCCGTCCCCAGCCCTGCCGTTTAGCTTGAGGAACACGTACCTTGTACGGAATGTCTGCCATTCGAAGCCACGTTTCCAGCTTGAGGCAGTACGGCGAACCGCTTGGCACGACTTTCATTCGCGGAAACTGGAAGAGGTACACGAGGCCTAAAATGGGTGATGAGTGGGCATAAGATGTTCGACGTCCACATCCAAGATGTGTGGATAAGATGGACGTCCAGCTTATCTTTGTCACATGGCCTAATTCACTTACCCTTCTCGAACTCCGCAACATACGGTGAAGCGCGGACCATATCGTCTCGAATGTGTTTGTGAGCCGGAATTTGATTGATTTGCTTCGTTTAGGCGAAGACTTTCTGGTCGAGACTGAATTCATAAAGCGGTTAAGCGTGCAACAAAATGTGAAGAAGCCAAGCAAAACGCGAGCAATAACGCGAGTGCAAGTAATAAACGGCTGAGGCAAAGCAAGCCGACTCAGAGTACCTTTACGGGACCGCGAAGGAAAATTAGTTGATAAGGAAAAACCGCTGCGTTCCCTAATTTATTCATTTACGAGTTACTGTGGGCATTTCAGACAACGCTAACGCAACCAAGAAACTCATGGAGCAACAAGGTCTCCGAGCACCACAGCGAGGCTTCTTCTTAAGCTTCTCAGGCTCAGTACACCGTCCTCATATTGCAGAGAATACAGCAGGAAACCGAATGGATCCGGGAAACTTGGCACGCCCTGTCATTTTGGACGTCTGCGCTGGTATCGAGCAAAGAAAATCCTGTGAGGCGGAAAAAGATTCGTAACTCAGCTCACACCAAAAATTAAAATGCTAGCGAATCACTTCGAGTGTTTTGCGGTTCCAACCGATAAACATTCCAGTTGCTACGGGTCACCACAGCAACAGTTGTCCCAGCGGGCAGTGCGAAAAGTACGCACAGAGAAGAACTCTCGCGTGCATTTAGTGGCACGTAAACATTCGGGAAGGTTGATGTGCACGCACCGGAGACCAATACTCCAACTAATCGCACCTCCCGCCACGTTTTCGGTCAGTCGACTTGCGGCCGCGGAAGGGGCGATAATGCGCGGGTTCGAGGTCGGTACTGCGTAGCGAGCGAGTCATGCGTGAGGACCGCGAAAGCGCAGAGAATGGACGATAAATGCGGGAGCAAGCCACAAAGCACTGAGCGTCGAATCAATTACTTGGCCCTTGCATCACTGAAGGTCACGCAGAATCATATAGCAAACGTGTGCCGGAAATGCGGCTTCAGAGTTCCGACTCCAGAATCCTGACATCAGAATTGTACAAGTATAGTGGTTTTCCAGCGTAGAACACATTATTAAAAATTATACGTAAGAGTTATGGATAAATCATTCAGAATTTAGACCAAACATCGAACACAAAGCCTTAAAAAGAGCTCACTTGGTGCTACAATCTTTAAAAAGCCCAAATACCGTAAATCCTCTAATTAGGGCCCAGGGCCCTAATTTTTTCGCTCTGCTCCAAAGGGGGCCCTAATTAGAGGGAGGGCGGTAATAAGAGGGGGAGCCCTAATTATTTTGCCAATTCGGGGGGCCGAAGGCCCGCGGAACACTGAGGAAATTTTGCCCAGTATCACTGAAAATTGACCAAAAATTCATAAAAATTTGACAAATATGGTGAAGAATGGCGAGTATCCCATAGTGTTTTACGTGCCTTAAAACGTGTAATGGCAATGTTCCCTCGGTTTACCATTTCTGGGAGCACCAACCATCCGACTACCCAAGGGTACCCCCTTTGGAATATTCCCGGATCCGAATTTTCAGTGTCAAAATTTTAAAATTTTAGTGCCCCAAAAGCTTATCCCACAATGTTCGTCGTGGTCTAAAACATCGATAAAACATGTTTTCCAGGCAAGTCAAACATTTCTCAACAGCTTTAAATTTCCAGTGTTTCTAATTAGGGCCCCGGGGCCCTAATTAGAGGGAGGGCCCTAATTATTTTGCTCTGCTCCAAAGGGGGCCCTAATTAGAGGGAGGGCGGTAATTAGAGGGGGGCTCTAATTAGAGGATTTACGGTACCGCGGTTCAAGGATTCGTCGGTTTTAGCTCTTTTACCTCCTAAATTTTAGGCATCAAACAAAGCCTTGCCTCGTAAGAAGACCCAGTCTTGAACCGACTCATTCTAAGCATAACCGTCAGCTTCACGGAAGAAGGCTGTTCGTTTTCAGTGCAGGCCGATTTGAACGAAGGAGAACACGCAAATAGTGCGGCGTGTGGACTAAAGCTGACGAAAGCGAATTTTCTCCGACCTTTTCTTTTCCACTCTGAATTGGTTTCTGCAGTTAATTAAGCGTTCCAGCTGCCTCTTAAGGGGCTTTCTCGACGTTTTGGAGTGCGCTGAATTTCGCAGCGACTGCGCAGGAGCGTTGGCGCAGTGTCACCCTCAAGAGTACAAGCTATACACTTCCGTACAAATTTATCCGCTTATAATTGCTCCACTTCACCAAAGACTTCAACTTAAGTGGGAGCACGTCAGCCGGCTTTTATCGCGCCGATTTATTGACGTTTGTCCGCCATGCGTCGCATTTGATCGAGTGCATGCTAACCGGTTGAAGAACAAAAGTCACTCTCGCTAACCAGCGGTCCTCTGCGGAGAGCGGACTAATCGCAGGTGCTTTCCGCGTCCACTTATTCCCCCTTCCTCCAGGCCGTCTTGGCAGCAGCTGGCTGGCCGGACAATTAGTTGGAGTCATCTGGAAACTTCATCCCTTTGTTTTTTTGTGTTTCGCTGTAGCAATTCTATCTCATTGCAAGCGGAGTTTCGCTGCATAGGAATAAGGTGGATATGCTTAAGAGTATGCAGAACCGTACTCGATTCTCATAGTTAAACGGGTTTGGGACCAAATTCAGATACAATTTGACGCGATTTTTGGCCAGCTCTGTGCGGATTCCTAGGTCTAACACCTATTCCAAATAAAGTTTTAAAGGCTGCTAAGGACAACAATCTACGACTTGCCTATTTCAAGCTGTATTTTATTCACTGTACTCGTTCAGTCTTGCGCGTTTCGCGTCTCTTAACATTGCTGTCAACGCTCAGCGTGGCAACATTTCTTGTGCTATGCACTACGACATGTCAGGAGGAATAGATACCCGAAAACAGTCGGCTTTGTAATCGCCGTTTTCCACGCTCTCTCACCACATCTCCCGCAGCGCTTTCAACGCTCTTTTGCCGTGCCTCGAGCCAGCGGGTTTTTGCTTCTTCCGGCCGCCGGAACCTTGGCGGCGCATTCGCCGCCGCCGCGAAGCGTCAGGTGTTGGAGGAAGCCGGCCGGCCGCCGGCCGAGTGTGGTGATGCGCGGATGCGGGCCAACTGCTGCGCCGTGCCGCGCCGAAGGCCTCACTGACCGCCATCAGGCCCTCCGCATACACATTGATTGTTCTCCCGCAAAGCGGTGAACATGACGCAAGCCGGAACATCCCGGAGAGTGCCGCCGTGGTCGATCCGTCCGCAGCCGGTCGGCTCTCGGGCGTGAAACGACGCAAGCAGCTTAAGCAGCGAAGCGTCGATGGGCCGCCGCCGCCCGTAGCGGAACGCGGATCGGCTCTCGCGGACGCAATTGAAACAAGTTAAACTCGCAGGGAAGGAAGGTGTTTGTTGGCCGCCGCCGCCCGTGGCGGAACCGATCTGCAATTAAGCCGGTGGAGAATTACATCGTCGGGCGCATTTTCGATGCCCCAGCAGACTCTCGACAAGTTTCTTGTACGTACTCCGCGCGAAAGCCCCCAACAACCATTGGAAAGGCGGTTTGTAGAGAAGCAGGTACAGGGCCGCATAGAGCGCTTCTTCAAGCCTGAAAAGCGCCCGGAAGTGCCCCCTCCAGTGATCACCATTGACGACTAAGTGCCGACTCGGGGTCAGTCCTCACTCATAAAATGTAATTGGCCACGGTCATATTTTTATAAGTTTTATGATGTTTTTTTCTGACTGCGCTGACATATCGTCTTTTTAGATTAATAACTTACCCATGGACATAGAGGCCGCCCTGGGGCAGCATTTCCTCGTCTTTCCGTGCCAAGCGGACGCCTTCGTCCGGCAGAAAGAACGCGGTAACGGGGCTCGCGTATTCACCTTCGAGTCTCCAAAATTCAGGCCGGGTACGTCGCATGCGGCAAGCCCTGGGTACGATCCTTATTTAGGTAGCCGCAAATTTCTCGCTACTAGCGTGCAAAAATTCTGGCACTGGTACAAGCAGTGCAGTGTGCCACGCCATTTCTACGAGCTCATTAAAGAAGGAACTCCCTGTCGGCCGTACTTTGACCTCGAGTACTACCGCAAATTCAACGAGCACCTCGATGCGCACGAGACTCTTTTCGCCTTCCTACGCCTATGCAGGGCGGTGTTTGCCGATGAACTAGGCGTCATGCTGACAGATCGCTCATTTCTGCTGCTCGATTCGTCAACGGATGCAAAATTCTCCGTCCACGTGACTGTACACCTGCCAGATGGAAAGCTATTCACCAACAACGTCATCCTAAAAGCGTTGATAGACCGCATTTGCGCTCGAATGACCGAGGAAGGTGTCGGCATTGTTCGGTACGTACATTTTCTTTCTACGGTCATCGGTAATTGGAGAGTGTCAGCAATAATTCGCTATTCAGCACTGAAGGCAAGGACGCGTTCTTGTGCGATACCGGCGTGTACTCGAAGAACCGGAATTTCCGATTGTATCTCTCCTCAAAATGTGGAAAGGAGGCAGCCCTGCGGCTTGCGAACTATGGCAATTTTCACGGTCAGCGAGCACAAAGCAAATTTCTATGAAGACGTACATGTTTAGGCGGCGAGACAGCACAGGAATGGCGGGTGTTCCTCGACTCGCTAGTTGTGCCGTACGAGTACGAGAAGTGCGCCGTACTGGACACGAGCGCCCTCGTGGCCGCTCTTCCGCGCAACCCACTCCGATGGGTTACGAACAATGAACAATTTTCGCTTGAAGCATGTAAGGAATGTGGTCCAGTAATCTCTTTTGGATTATAAAACCCATAAACCCGCCTATGAAGTAGCATTTGTTGAAGGCAGCTTACGTCGGAACAACTTCGTGGAAGAAATTGCCAGAGGCAACGGGAACTCCCCACTTTCCACGATCGACAGGCACTTGCTTACTTTCTTGGGAAGGCTTAGCCCGAGAGTAGGCATACGTCAGTGGCGACTTCAGATCACAAGCACCACAAACTCAAAATGGCTGCAGTACGAAGTAAGAATTAGCTACTGCACAACAAACGTATCCGCCCGATTTAGCTCGTAAACTGCCGCTTCTGCTTCAACATTGAACGGCAACACAAAAGCCAGAATGTCTACTGGCTCGTGGACCTCGAGCGATTTTCATATTTCCAAAAATGCTTCGATAACGATTGCCGCAACTACGCTTCCAACCGATTTTTGCTCCCAACGAACGTTGTGAATGCGGTAAAGTCAAGAGTAGGTAAGGCCTATTCTAAATTTTGCCAAGCAACTGCTCCTTTAGTGAATGTGTTCGCCTCCTTCAAGCGCAAGCCAGCAGATGCCTCTGTAGAGTGATCGCCGCCCAGTGTCTCATAGCATTTATATAGCATGTCGGAAATAAAGCAGCATACTTTTGAAGCGGTCAATGTGTAATCGAGGGCAAATCAAAGCAGTGTGTGTGTGAACGCCCCAGCCACGCCTAGAACTCCGCATCCAGGGCGAATTCACGTTCCGCCTCACTGTCCATGACACCCATGCGGCGGTAGTCGGATACCTTCTTCTCGAAAAAATTTGCTTTGCCTTGAAGAGACAGATTCTCCATGAAATCGAATGGGTTTGCGGTGCCGTAGATCTAAAACAGGGTTAGCCGAAATGTAGCAGACCGGCCGCACCTTCTTGAATCTGAGCTCTGTAAGGAGATGGTCAGCGACGAACTCGATGTACTGCGACATAAGTTCACAATTCATGCCGATCATCTTCACCGGCAAAGCGTCGGTTAGATACTCCTAAAATGGGTATTCCGTATAACAAGCGGATAAGGTTGGAAGCACACCTGTTCGATAATTACAGCATCCCGAATGATCTCGTGGACACGCTCCTGGCTCGGGCGTTTATTGAGCTGAGAGAAGAGCAAGCAAGCAAAATCTCGATGAAGCCCCTGAAACACATTCAGTAAACGTACTAGATAATCATGAGTGTACCTCGTCGCGTGAGATAAGCTCGTTGCTGTGCGTAAGCCCTGGCATGAGGCCACGCTTCTTCAGCCAAAAGATTGCTGCAAAGCTGCCGGAGAAGAAGATGCCTTCCACGGCGGCGAATGCGACTAAACAAAGGGTTTTTTGGGGGATGCTTTCATGGACGCGTACCGAGTCGCTCGCCGAAACTGGCGTCCTTGCTAGCGACCCAGCGCAGCGCCCAGTCGGCCTTCTCCTTGATGAAATCGAACTCGAACATCGCGCGGAACAGCTTGTTTCTGAAAACACAGCATTCATCGTAAGACGTTACTTTACGGAAAGGCCTCAAACAAAGACCCGGCCGCTTTCTAGCGTTTTTGCTTTACGGTTAGGTTTTAGGTACCGCCACTCTAAGCTTAATAAGGCGTTAAGCGTCACTTACTTCTCATTCTGGTCTCGAATGTACCTGAAATCAAAGCGTTAGTGTTGTAAACCGTTGCCCCCCGCTGCTTACGTGTCAATCAATTTCGAGTACATCTCGGAGTGGATGTTCTCTATTGCGATCTGAAAGCCGTAGAAGCATCGGGCCTCCGGGACTTGCACTTCCTGCGCGAAGCGCTCAACCTAAACGGCTTGGTGGTTAGCTGCCGGTCTGTGCGCTGACCAGGTTCTCGTTGACTATCCCGTCGGAAGCAGCGAAGAAGGCAAGCACTCGTGAAATAAAAAGGCGCTCAGAGCCCGTCATCTTCATCCAGTCGGCGTAGTCTTTACTGAGGTCCACCTGTAATATTGGCTAGCAAATAACGTATGCCCGGGCTTCTCTGCATGTGCAGCCTAACAGCGTACCTCCTCAACGGTCCAGAAACTGGCGACAGCTTTCTTGTAAAACCCCCAGATGTCCTGGTACTTGATGGGAAAGATCACGAAGCGGTTTGGGTTGTTCTGTAGCAGATGCTCCTCTTCCACGAACACCTAAACCTGCGCAATAATGTCGTCTGCAACGGTCAAAAGGCCGTATACGTTTATTTACTTACCTGCTTTTCCTTGTCAGTCATGGATGGATTGATGGTACGGGCAGCCGCTAGCGGAAGTTTTAAGTTTATCTAAACGCAAAAATATGCACACTAATAAACGAATTTTGCGCCAATATGCGGAGGGCCAACAAGACACAAATCCGTCGATTTTTCGGAAATAGCGAACGGCATCGCATAAATTGGCCGCGAAGGTGGAAATTGATCAACCACACCGCCGCTGCGTGGCGTCAGGTGCCACCGCCAGTCGGCCGGCCGGCGGGCCGACGCGGGACGGAGGATAACAGCCGCGCTGCGCTGCGTCGGCGACCAGCTTTCGAGCACATGAATCGAGTCACCAACAAGATCGGCGTTCCTTTGACCGGCAGATGAGAGTGGGCGAGCCCCGGAAAGGTTCAGGCGCGCTGCAACACAGAGCGGAACTTTTTTTTCTGTTAGTGTGGCGGCTGTGAAAATGGCGGAGTGTCGGTGCTTGAGCCGCGGCTCTGTTCACCTTATCCTGGGGCCGATGTTCGCCGGCAAGAGGTGTAAAGCTAAAAGATTGAAATCATGTTCTTTATTGTTTTTCAGTACTTAGTTGTTCCGCCTGTCAAAGCGACACTCTCTGGCAGGCAAGAGCACCATAATCATAAAGCATGTGCAGGACACCCGCTTCGATGCCGTGAGAGACTCCACGCGGGACATGTAAGTGCCTGATAGCCGAATGCTGCCAAACATTGGCCAAAATCTACGAACAGTGGCCATTTTAGGGGCAACATCGAAATTATTTCGGCCGGCAAACTGCGCGACGTTTTCTCCCTACTTTGCGACACGGACGTAATTAGCGTGGACGAAGGGCAGTTCGTGAGTTAAATTAAATGCCTGCGCCTCCGGATGCTAGGGACATTGCATTCCTATGTGACCACACGGCCCACCTTCCCCTTTCTAGTTCGAAGACCTTGCTGAATGCTCGGAGGAACTTGCAAACAGGGGCAAAACGGTTCTCGTCGCGGCGCTAGACGGCGACTTCCAGAGAAAGGTGTATTATTGGCCGCATAGTATGTGCCACAGCAATGCTAATTATTTCAGCCATTTCGCGCCATTGCGCAGATAATTCCAATGGCGGAGAAAGTCGAGAAGCTCAGCGCAGTATGCCGTGCATGCGGCCACCTCGCGGCGTTTACGCGACGCACTGTGCTGACCCAACAGGTTCGTTTTCTGGTGCGTCCAAGCTAAATGAAGTGGGATCAGGAGGCGCTTTTTGCGCCCGCTAGATTTCACGTTAAATACCAGTTCCTCGTTTAGAAAGTGCTGATTGGAGGATCCGAGAAATACCAGGTGGTCTGTCGGGCTTGCTACAGCCGCTTCGATGTCGCGCGGAAGACCGAAGCCCAGGCCACCAAAGCAGCTCGGGAGCCGAAGGAGCCGCCAGTTCTGAAGCGGCTAAACGAAGAGTTCGTAGGCGACGACCGCGGGCCACCATCGTCTAAGAAGCCCACGACGCAGGCTGTTTAATTACCAGCATGCACGACCGCTAGCGTTGCCATAGCTCAATATATCTCGTTTACCGCAACGGAAACTAAAACGTTAACTCCTCGCAAATGCCACAAATGACACATGCTAATTCCTTTGCCGACTTATCCAATAAAATGCTTTAGAAGAACCGACGCATGTTATGTAGTGGTTTGGTAACCGGAAATAAAACTTGAAAAACGTTCCATATAAAGCAAGGTAAAGCGGGCTTCGTAGGGCTGTTGAATTTTCGTCGGCCTGTGTTTGCCCCGGTGTTGATCTAAGGAAACAGAACCGATGAATAATCGTGATCTTTTCCGCCATAAACAGTGCGCTTGTCTGCTCACGACGGCCGGATGCGCAGAAATGCTAATCGGTAGCCGACGCAAAAGCGAAAACACGCGACGGACGGGCGATACGCCTGCTGTCCACGGTCGCCTCGTGACGGGACAAAGTAAGAAATGAGTCAGGATTGCTAAGAAAAATGCAAATCAGTTAAGGAACGCTGGCGACGGAATGTTTGGTAGCGACAGCAATGTTATCAGTGCGCATTAACCCTTTCGCGAGTAGCCTGAACGTGACACTATGAACGGCACACGTGTTGGTAAACTCTGCGCGCAACTCGTTAATCCGTCGGCTAATCCGGCGCTGTTTGAGTGGGATGAGTGCACCGCTCATTGCCCTTTCCTTCACGAGTGCCGTGGACTGCGAGGGTAAGATCAACGTGCCACACGTTGGCCTATCATCAGCTCATTCGCCAGTTACGGAGGGCATGGCAAGAGTCACCTATCGCTATTTTAGCTTCCCCAGCGTACACCAGTGCATGCCCAGCGGCTTCAGAATGGCAACGTATGGATCTTCGGAATCTTTATGGCGCTAGCTTTTACCTGCATCGGCATTATTCTTGGAATTGGAGCAGCGTCCGTGAACCGGAAGAGGTAAGAGGCTGCCAACAAAGTCGAAAATAGGTGGATTGGAGGATGCTAATCATTGTTTCGAGACAAGTTTTGTGGCGGTTAAAAATTGTCAAATTTGCCCCGAAACCGCGGGTGCCTTAGCAAATAAAGCTTTGTGGAGGCATTGTCTGTTTTTTTTTTTTTGATTGCCCAATGCGGGAATTTCAACTTTAAACTGCGTGACCACTTTATTTTGGCCTGTGACATAATATATTCGAAGCAATTGTATAATGGTACTTTTAGTGCGCAGAGTGGAGCACCGGGAGTCGAGCTGGAGCGCATGCCTACCGATCAAGAGACATCATGTTAATGTGCTTTCCGCCGCGTTGGGCATTGTTCACTTAGCATCGTACTGCATGCATAAACCCTTGTGAAACGTCGTCTTTATAGCCATTGGCTGATCATTGGCAAAGACCGAGAAGATAAATAGTTCGTTGGGGGTATTTGCTTCATGCTGTTTTGACTCGCGTGCATGGTGGGAGCCGGCGAGTCGGGCGATCGAATTTCGCCGGTTCGCTTAATTTTACCTGCTAAACGGCCCGAGTGGAGGCGACTCGAGAACATTAATTTGATTTACTACCTTTGCGATTAAGCACGGCAGTGGGCCGTGGGGGAGGGCATCGGTGCGGTAGCATTCACCGGAAAGCAAGCGACAAACGTCGAGACCCGGGCAATCAGTCGGCTAGTGTGGCAAAGCATTGTCTCGAGAGTGCCATGATAGTGTTTTTGTCGAGCGGTACCAAATATGAGCCGTCGAATATTCCTGGTGATAATTCCACACTTGTTACTCGCCATGCGCAATTCGCAATGTCGCGGAAGGCCCTTAGCGGCTCAGTGGAGGACCACCTGCAAGTCTCGCTTCGCGGGATCGTCGACCTAGCGCTGGAGCGCTTTGAGCTTCGGGTGGGATTCACCGACATTTCTTTAACTGTCCGTCTTCGCGCGTCGCCGAGATGCATTGCGTCGTCGTACGATGACCGCCTCGCTGTCGTGCCGCAAGTAATGGGCCGGCTAAAGGCCCGTCAAAACGAGAACAAGCTAGACGAAATCGCGGTACAGGACTCGGTCATCGTCAAGGTGGTCTTTGAGGTGAGTGAAAACAATGCTCCTTAAGGTGGTAGCCGGATACTGCGCTCACGCGCAGTTGAGCCTAACATTAATTTCATTGGGTATAGTATGCCCGTGCTCTCGGCCCGCGCGCCCCCCTTCGCGCGGGCCTCCTCGCCTGATAGGGAAATCATCAATTTCGTTAACAATTTCATAAAAAATTGCGTCAGGTATAATGCAATTCCATCAAATTGAGCATTCTGCTCTTCCAATTTTGCAAAACCCAGCTGAATTATATTGCAATTTTGCAAAATTGGTTAATTGCAATGCGCGTATTAGCGCAATTCACTATAATTGTGCAAAATGAAGGGCATTATCGTACGGGAGGTGCAGTACGGAACGGAGTACGGCACGGGGGGGATAAGGGTTACTGCAAAATGAATTTTTAGCGTTAGACTATACGTTTAGGCTCAAGGGCGATACCCAAAATGCAAGCGTTACTCGATGAATCGGGTAGACAGATCGACAGCGAATGCGGTTCGCCGGCGTTTCGAAGAACGGGGGATCAACCCCGCAACGTTTGTGCCCTTCATCTTCGGACGGCCAGGTTTCTCCTTTTCGTGCGAGAGTGCTCGAGAACGCGAGGCATTCTACCTGGCGTTCCACAAGCCATCGCCGAAACGCAAAGTGCTTAGCAGCATCTCGAAGCAGGAATAATGCATTTCAGTACGATGTGTTAAAACCGCCTTAATAGCAGTCAAATAAAACTTTAACGAAATGCAAAGGTGACATGATTCAATGTGTTTTCTCACCATGTTACATTTTATACGAGCATTTATGGAGTTTAACCTTGTTGATGCCGAAATGACGCAATCCGCTCGGTACGTTTGGCTCGCACGCACGCGGTACCGTTTAGTACATATGCATGCCTCCGGCATGGAACTTGCGCACAGATCCCTAAACTGTTATTTTGACGGTCAAACGTGCTGCTAACGGCGTCTTCCATACAGAGTCGTTTCGAGAAGCTTCTTTTACGTTGTGCACAACTAGGATTTTATGCTTTAGTATGCGCTACGACTTACTATTGCAAGTGCTTCTATGTCTGACCGCACCCGACGTCGACGCCGCTATGCTGGTCAGCCGCTTCTGGCACGATGCAGTGCACAAGAATCGCAGCAAGCTCTCCAAACGGGCTATACGTGAAGTGACCATTATCTCCACAGGGCCAACTTTTAGTTGGCAGGCCGTAGCCGCCGGCGAAACGATAGGGTAAGAAGCTTCGCCATAGTGGGAGTGATCGGTTGATTGTGAATATTTTAGCATAAAGCGCCTTGTTGCGGTCGATGAAGCCTTAACAACCCTACCACGATGGCTTGTTCATTGCCACGTCATTCGCCTCGGGATTTACGGCATCATTGGGGATCCTGCGTTGGCTACCACTACAGGCCGGCTTGCGATGTCAACTTCAATCGAGGAGCTCTCGTTGAATGGCTCTGACTGCACCGGTGGAAGTGAAGACTTTATTCTCATGCTCGTCGAAAGCTTCACGACGCTAAAGGCTGTCTGCATGACGCGTCTGCGCGCATCGTCGAGGCAAATTAACTCCGACCTGATAACTTGCCTCCTGCGCAAAGGCACTGTAAAGATTGGCCTGCCTGGAAAGCTAGCGGCTGGCCCTTTCTATTCGGCATCGTTTCATTCACTATTGCGCTTCCTAACGGACTCCACTCGAACAACGCCCGGCAAGATACACCTTACAGCTCCATGCGCTGACATGAACAGCCTTTATGCTTACGCAATCAGCGAGGTAAGACTGAGGATAAAGGGAAATATGCAAATGAAAATTTAAATTGCCTGCCCACACTTTAGTAAAACTATGCAAACACTAGTGCGCACTTAACAAAGACGTCATCAGTATTGTAAACTTCCGTCGCTTTATCCAAATTTTGCGAAGCTAATTAGAAAATTGATGAATTGCGTATGTATTTCCTTTACGCGTGTGCCCGGGCAGATTATACGCCTAGGGGAGCGCTGCGACACCTAACGCAAGCAGACGGAATTCCCCAATTTTAACTCAATATTTGCTTCAATTTGTAAAAATTGACAAAATTTTGGAAGGCGCGAAGCGGGAATTGTGGAAAATTAGCTCAATTTTCGCGAATTGAAAAACCACGTCTTCCATTTTACATCCCAAGATGCGAAAATTGGCACATTCTGAACTTTCGTCGTACCCTGTGCGCGCAGGGGTGGGACGCGCTTGCGGGGGCATGTTTCGCCAAGCAGCAAAACACCAATTTTCCATTTTTGCAACAATATTCGCTCAATTTTCCATTTTTGTAAAAATATTCGTCTCAATTTTCCATTTTTGCAAAAATATTCGTTTCAATTTGCAAATATTCGGAAAACTTTGGAACGTGTAAAGCGGAAATTGCGCAAAACATGTAAAAAATGGCGAATTTCGGCCAATTTCTTTTCAATATTGCAACTCAAAATTGCAAAATTGGTAAATTCGGAATTTCGGGAGCGTTGAGTGCATGCATCACTGAAGTCGTATCCGGAATGCAAAGGCCATGTGTTGCAATTAGCGCTTTTAGCACGTACGCTCCTTGCCTGAACTGAGCAACCAGTTTTATGGCCGCTTTCGGCCAATCTCTGCACAGTCATGGACTCTACTGCCGAAGAGCATCGCCACGTATGCCTACGCAGTGGCGGAGACAAGATCGTCGTGCAGTTTGGGCTACGCGAGAACGCCTTCCTCCGCCTAAACGAGCCTAACGGCTTCGTCGTTTTTACCAGCACATTTAATTCCACATAACTCATTCATTGATAGATGTGGGCATATATTCTTACGGCTGCTTAGCTAGGTACTGAATAAAGCATGTTATGCGCTACACATGGAACATGTCTGCTCTTCATTATCGACGGGAGGCCGGTGGGCGTCGTGCCCCTTCCGAGGGCTCGTCTCGTTGTGCTGTCCGTTCTGCAGGCTTTGCTTGTCCACCGTGAATTGGATTGCGTCGGCGGCCGGACGAGTGCGCAGGTAATACATGCCCGTCTTGAGCCCCTAAAAGGGAAGTCGTAAAACTAATTCGTTTGCACGACTCCCCTAAATGAGCGCGAGCAAAATACTTACCAGCCTCCAGGCGGCAAAATGCATGGAGGTACACTGAGCATAGGTGGGGTTCGGCAGGTGCAGATTCAGCGATTGACTTTGATCAATGAACGCTCCGCGGTCCGCTGCCATCTGGAGGATGGCCTTCTGCGGGATCTCCCACACCGTCTTGTAGAGGTGCTTGATGTGTTGCGGAATGCAGGGAATGCCCTGAACGGAGCCGTTCCCGGCGATAAGCTGATTCTTAAGGTCGTCGCTCCATATGCCCTCGGCAATAAGGTCTTTCAGGAGATGCGGGTTGACGACCTAAATGAGGAAATATGCGATTTTATTCGAAATACGAGAGAATTCATGGGCGTAAGGAATGGTTTCAGGTGTCTTACCTGGAAATCGCCAGACAGCACACGGCGGCTGTACACGTTCGAAGTGTAAGGCTCGATAGATTCGTTGTTCCCGAGTATCTGCGCCGTAGACGCTGTAGGCATTGGAGCCACCAATAGGCTGTTGCGCAGGCCGTAGTGGGCGATTTCCTGCTTCAGTGCTGCCCAGTCCCAGAGGTCGGTTTGGGCGACGCCCCACATGTCGTATTGCAAAACTCCCTTCGAGACCGGTGACCCCACGTAAGTTTCATACGGGCCGAAGTCCTGGGCCAGCTTGCACGAAGCCTCGAGCGCAGCGTAGTAAATGGTCTCAAAGATTTGCTTGTTGAGTAGGCGAGCCTCATCGCTGGTAAACGGGTAGCGCATCAAAAGGAACGTGTCGGCCAGGCCCTAAAGCAGGATTGTGCGGGGATGCGGTCTAGTCGTGTTGTACGATTACTTACCTGAACACCGATACCGATGGGACGGTGACGAAAGTTCGAGCGCCGAGCCTCCTCGAGAGGGTAGTAGTTGACGTCAATGATCTTGTTAAGGTTGCGTGTCACGACCCACGTGATCTCTCGCAGAGACTGAAAATCGAAAAGGGGCTTGCTTCCTTCGAGCTTCACGAAGCGGTTCAGAGCAATAGACGCCAGATTGCAGACGGCCACTTCGTCCGGCGACGAATACTGCACGATCTCCGTGCACAGATTCGAGCACTTGATCGTACCGAGGTTCTGCTGGTTGCTTTTGGCGTTGCACTGGTCCTTGTACAGCATGAAAGGTCCGCCGGACTCGATTTGCGAGGAGATTACGGCCTTCCAGACGTCACGAGCCTTCACTTGCCTACGAAAGCGGCCTTCAGCTTCGTACCTAAATTAAAATTTATCGCGCATATTTTTCATCGCTTCAGATCAAGGCAAATTACCTTTCGTAGAGCTCTTCGAACTTCCATCCCCAGCTATCTTCCAGGCCTGGGCACTCGTGCGGGCACATCAGCGACCACGGCTTATCGTCGTTGACACGGCTCATAAAAAGGTCGGGGATCCAGAGAGCGTAGAACAGGCACCGGGCGCGTTCCTGCTCGATGCCGGTGTTCTTCTTCAGTTGCAGAAATTCGAAGATGTCTGCATGCCAGGGCTCCAGGTAGATCGCAAAAGCGCCAGGGCGCTTGTTGCCCCCCTGGTCCACATAATTGGCAGTTGTGTCGAAAATTTTCAGCATAGGTACCAGTCCATTGGAAACACCGTTAGTCTAAACTTATGCAAGTTGTATTTCTCATTGTGACAAGGAACGGGGCTATATTACGCAGTGCATCACGCTGTTGGCATGCGTACTAGGCGGTACGGCGCATGCGTACCACGCAGTATCGCGTACATGCAAATACCATACTAATGGTACGGGGGGCCGGTACGGTACGGCGTGCGATACGGGAAGGCCGGTACGGTACGGCGTACGGTACGTGGTGGCTAGTGCAGCATAGTGTACGGTACGCGGTGGCAACGGCAGTACGGCGTACGGTACGCTGTGGTCAGTACGGTACGGCGTATGGAACGGATGCGGGCTTGACGTTCAGTAAGCACAATGAAGCGTACCCCTGCTATGGTAGTCCCGAAAGCCCGGATGCAGTGCACGTTGAGGCCGATGCCGCCGGCTGACTTCGAGATGAGTGCGCAACGCTCCACGGTCTTGAATATTCCCTCAATGGAATCGTCATGCATGGTAAGCAGGAAGCAGGAGGACATCTGCGGGCGGCACGTGCCAGCGTTGAAGAGTGTCGGTGAAGCGTGTGTGAACAATCGCTGTGACATCTTTTCATAGGTCTAAAATTCCAAGTAGGAAAGCCAAAAATGGGGCACCCTGGAAGTGCATACGTCAACAGCAGCATCGATGTCGTCATGATGTATTCCAACAGCTACACGCATGAGCATGTGCTGCGGGCGCTCGACGATCTTACCATCGATCTTCAATAAATAGGAGCGCTCAAGTGTCTTGTAGCCGAAGTACGTGTACTCGTAGTCCCGGTCGTGGACGATGGCCGAGTTGAGCCTCTGAAAGTAAAGTTTATATCCGACACGAAAATGCCCGACGGCGCGTAGTGTTATGAAACTGCGTCAAGATTAGACAGGCTCAAATTGTTAATGCATGACGGTTCGAAAATCGCCCCTTCCAGCATACCTCAGCATTGCCCATAATGATCCCATAGACATCGTGGCCGACCATCGGAGTATGCCTGTCGGTCCTTGGGCGACGGAAGCGGTAGAGGTGGCTAATCACTGCCGAGAATTCCTTTTTTGTCTGCTTGTGCAGGTTGGAGATAGCAATGCGCGCGGCCAGGACGCCAAAGTCCGGATGGCACGTAACCATCGAGGCGGCCACCTCCGCGGCTAAATTGTCCAGTTCTACGGTGGTGACGCCGTTGTAGATGCCTGTGACGACTTTGAGTGTAATTGCTGCCTAAATATAGCTTAACTAGCTACATTCTGTAGTTTCCAATAACGGTATTCTCAACAATAAAAGGCTCTTTTGTGGGTCACTTATGCCCGCAAGCTTTAACAAAAGCGTGGCATTGGCAGAACGCCAAATGCGCATGAGCCAAAACTAACGCTGGGCTTACCGGGTCTATGTGGGATGCGCTGAGGCCGTAGCATAACTTCTGGATGCGTGAAGTTATCTTCCACTGGTGTGCTTCTTCGTGACGGCCGTCTGAACGAATACTTTCTTCGTAAATACAACAGCACCAAAGTGTAAAATATGGACAATGCGCCGTTTAACGAAATAAAAACTAACCTCGCTTAACGACGTGAATTTCAGTAGGATTGTTAGCGGATGGGCAATTATTGGCGGTCGGCATCCTAAACTTGGCCAAAAGTTTGCAATAATCACGATTAGCGGCGGAACGGAGTTGCTTGAGTCTGTTTTCGGGCTGCCGAAAGCCAATAACTTGCTGGCCGTTGGACAGCTGCTTGATTAAATTTAATCACTTTGGTTGCTCGTGATGTGATCAGCGAGGCCTACGCGTTGTTTCGGGTAAGCGGGCCCTCACATCCGCTGGGAAGTTTTGGCTGCAAAACGACCACTGTTTTAATGCCAAATAAGCTGCACGTCAGTGTGCGCAATGCCCCCCCCCTTCGCTATTCACGTTTGAGTCTGTCGAAATTCCATAAAAATATGTTTGCCTTCAGATCATGTAGCCTGACCACGAACATTTACTAGAGTTGTTGCGTTTTACCAGTGGAGTCATTCGGCTTTTTCATTACAAGCGTTTTCCTCAAGTGGAATTCAGATGGCAAGCCCTGAGGGAGCGGCTGTCACACTGCTTCAGGCAGTGGATCAGCTGGAAGGTGAAGCAAAAGAACTCGAACAAAGACTGAGCGATCTTCGAACCTACGTTCGGGTATCCCGCCAATACGGCACGAACTGCATGAACGCCATCTTGCGTGATATTCACAAGTGCGCCTACGAACTCGAGTGCAAGAAAATGGCGAGTAAAGAACTGCGTAGAAAGGGTAAGCAGCAGGTTACCTTTCACCTGAATAGTCTTTGCGGCCCATGGAGGGGGTAAAAAATAGGAAAACAGCGTGCATTAAAATCGGTTGTATGCATTTTGTTTGTTTAGCGGCTGCGGAGGAATCCGTGCGGCGGCAGGTACAAGAGCTTCACGCTGCAAAGCAACCGCTTCAAACTTTTCCATTAGCCCTCCTTGACCTCGACGCCAAGCGTGCAGGTAAGCATGGATAAATGACTGAGTTAAAATAGAGATGGAAAAGTAGCGCTGAGTGGGTTTAATTTAAACTACCTTAACATGGGCGGCCCGCTAATGTTTCGGTGGGGATTCGCACGTTAAGCAGTGTACGTACTGGTGCTGCTCACTCGTTTCATTCTGTATCATACTACCTTTAGATGCGCCTGTATGGCCCCAGAAGGACGCGGATGACGATTTTGACGAGGATTTCCAGTTTGAGTGGGATTTACCGGCCGCAAGTGGCGAAAGCCCGCCGGAAGAGGCGGCCGGACCCAGCACAACCCCTCAGCAGCCGTTGGCGGATGCGCGCATGGAACAGCCGCGCGGGCTCGATTCCGGCCGTTGCCGCCTGGCTCAGCGCCTTAAAGAGGCGATTTTGGAAGAAAGTGATCCAGAATGAGAGTGTGCTGATACTTTCCGCAATAAATAGGAACTGTTGCGCGGGACACCATGATGGCATCTTTGATTCTAGTATGTCAAAGGCGGCCTAAAACCAACATGTACTAATATTTACGGGCATGAGTAGAGGGGTGGGATGGGAAGGGCCAATAAAACGACGGCTATGCATTTCGTGATATTCGTTGAATTTCGCATGATGACTGTCGGTTGGTGGGCAATAGTGTTCATAATGTCTTCCGTCTTATCCGGAGTTGCGCAAAGTTCCTCCGCCGTTCCGCAGAAACATGCGGACAGTAAACGGTCTCTTGTCGTAATGCCAAATTTGGCGGAGCAGCTCAGAGTCCACTTTAACGTCAGCGCCGCCGATTTAGCACGCACGTTCTCTGCAAGGCAGCGCGAGGCCCACGTCGTTCTGAGGCAGATACTGGAAGATTACGAGCTAACCCATATTACCACGGGAGTGACGGTTTATTTCGGAGGTTTCAGCACGGTGGGAGCAGACGAACTTGTGTGCTCTGAGCACAGCAAGCCTTTGTCTGTCGAGTATTACGAAGCCGGTGAACCCTTAACGTATCCAGCACTGAAATGCGTGATATTTCAAGAGGTTTCATGTGTGATGTTCGAGAGAGCTCGGAGAACCTTTTACCTGCCACTCGAAAAGGTAAAACTCACTCGAAAGTTCTACGCAAGCGAAGGCGAGGCAGACGCGATAAAGGCCTGCCAGGACATTACTTCGATTCATTCGGTCAATATTAAGGGGTTAATTGCCCGAAGGGCCAAAGCAACTGTGTCACCGCCCACACCCACTCTCGTCGCCAGCTTACTTTTGTCTGAAAATGCGTACAGCGTCAATTTATTGTGATTAATTGATTGACCGAATATTCCTGTGCATCATGCGTTTTACCTGGTGTTACTCACCGCCCACTTCTTAAGTGCTTCGCTTTTTAATGAGAAAAATATCCGCGTGCATTTTGGACATGGCGTCCGTCGTCGAGAGGCTGTGCCAGCAATTTCGTTGCCAAGACGTTGACGGCCTTGTCTCGCTGCTAAAGCTAGCCGAATACCGGGAGCGTGCCATTCAGTACCTCAACGCCGAAACGCTCAAGTTTCGGCTCGGCAACGGGAAACTCTACCGCCTGGAATGCCCTCGCTTCCATGGAATTTCATCTTGCCTGATGCCTCTTCAAGGACTTCGCATGGTTGACCGTCGAAAGCGCCCTTCGAGTCCTATTCAAGCCGAATTTTACGTGAAACTTTGTTACTACCAGTTACCTTCCGTTTTCTCGAATAATCCCGACGGCACACGCTCATACATACCGCTCGAAATTCTTTATGGTGACGAGAGCAAATAAACTTTATTCACGACTGCTTCCTACTTGTTGACATGACGTTAAAACGATATGTTTATAGCCCGAAGTCCATAGGCGTAAAAATTTCTAGGTGTTTGCCGTTCGCGACGTCTTTCAGCGTCCTTTCGACCTTCTCAATGACGCATTTATGCACTTGCTCGATTGGTTCATCAGCATTGACCGTCTAAAATTAAATGCCCGAAGAACGTGAGCGCATGATACAGGCGACGAACCTGCCAGTAAACCTCGCTGTAGACTGCTTTCATGTGCCGGTAGACGCTTTTCTGAAAGTCGCTCCTCTCCAGAACCTCACCGCCAAAACCGCATCGTGCGGTAGTGGCTGCCGGCTTGGCGTCGAGGAATATGACAATATCAGGCTTGAGCAGGCCCACTTCAGGGGTGCACGACCAGGTCTTGTCGAGGCCTTTTGCGAGCGAGTACGCGACGCCCGAAAACGAGTACCGATCCGTGATAAGGTTGACTCCACGAGCCAAATCTGCGCGCATCTTCGGATCGAGAAGCCACCGGTTCGCCGAGAAGAGAAGGTGTACCGCTTCGCCGTCGTCGAAAGGGCTCTTCGCTTCCCGCAAGAAGGCGTCGATGATTGGCCCCGTCTTTGGCTCACTTCGATCTAAAAGAAAATCATGGAAGATAAGCGACGGAGCTCTGTGGAACTCGATGAATTTAATAGCTCTTACCGGGAAAGCGCTGTATGCGCGCAGGTTTTCCCTGTATGCGAAAATATTCTAGTAATTTTTCACATTGCGTCGTCTTTCCGCTGCGATCCAGGCCTTCCAGCACGATGAAGGCTCCTCGCTGGGACTGAATTACGGAACCGGAACTCATTTTGCAAGCGCGCAAAGGCTTCACGGCGTCCTTATCCTCGTGCATGCTTCCGCGGTGCCCAGGCGCCCGGTTTGACACCCGATCAATTCCACGCCGGGCGCGGCGGCGGCTCCCAAACACCTTCTTTCCAGCTTGTTTAACTTGTTTATTTTGCCCGCGAGAGCCGATCCACGTTCCACTACGGCCGGCGGCGGCCCATCCACGCTTTCGGTTTAAGCTACTTCCGTCGCTTCACGGCAGGGAACCGATCGGCTGCGGCGCGGCTCGATCACGGCGGCGGCCCTCTGATCACAGCGGCGCCCAACGGGACTTTCCGGCTTGCGTCATTTTCACTGCTTTGCGGGGATCGATTCGATGTGCACGCCGAGTGGCCCGCTAGTTGTCAGCGAGACCTGCGGCGCTGCACGGCGCAGCAGTTGGCCCGCATCCGCGCATCCCCACACTCGGCCAGCGGCCGGCCGGCTTCCACCAGCACCTGACGCTACGCGGCGGCGGCGGCCATGCGCCGCCAAGGTTCCGGCGGCCGGAAGAAGCAAAATTCCGCTGGCTCGAGGCACGGGTGAGAGAGCATCGAAAAGCACTGAGAAATGAAGAGGACAAAGTCGACTGTTTTCGGGACTCTATTCCTCCTCATGTCCTATTTAGAAGAGCGATACCATGGCGGTCGACGCCACGAAGGTGACTCGCTTCCTCGACTGGGTGCGCGACGAAGAAGTGCTCATGGACCTCGCGGAACTGCGCTACTGCGGACCTGGCGTAGGATTCGGCGTCTTTGCGAAAACCAACATACGATGGAACGAGGTTGCGATACGGGTAAGCTCGGGAATCCGTTAAAGTACTTCTTCTGTGTACGCTCTAGGTGTTGCCTAACATTGTCTAATCTGCAAGTGCCCGCTAATAGCGGATGAATCGCATTAGTTCAGCTCTTTCAGGTACCCAAGAAGCTGATGATAACTGCCGGGCTAATCGCTGACATTCCAGAATACGCCGAGATTCTCAAAGTGTAAGGTTTATCGTTAAGACGGCGTAAATGTTTACTTGTTTTGGCCTAAAATTTGCTTTCCCTTTGGTTTTTAAAGCATGTTTGTCGCTACAAAGCAAAATGTGCGTTAAATTTCATTGACCAAATATGTTACGACTATAGGAACACTTTTAGGCACCGCTTGGACCCCTTCGAGGTGCTCGTGCTGTTCTTCTGCCTTGAACGCCTCAAGGGAGCGGAGTCCAGCTGGTCCGCCTATCTGGACGTGCTGCCCGCAACATTCAGCACCGCGATCGCCACGTGCCCGGACCTGCCGCTCGAGCAATTGCCACTCTCATTCCGTCAGCAATTCATCAAGCAACGAGAGGAGTTCGACGTGATTCTGGCGAAGGTCAGTCAATCAGCAGGTTGCGGTCGGAAATAGCTGGGAGTGGAAAAAAGTGGTAAACAAAGGGCACTTTTCGGGAAGGGTTTGTGCCCACGCAAGGCAAGTTAGCCTTGCCGAACCGAAGCAGGAAAGTGAAAGAACATCGGGATTTGCTTCGGCATTTCCTAGCCGTACGTACCGCTAATTCAGCCACTTGTGCTCAATCGGTTATCCCGCTTAGCTTCAGTATCGCCCCTAAACTGAGTGTCGCGTATATCGCTTTCGGTATCGAAGTCATGCTTACCATTTTCCGTATTTAACGGCACGCCAGTGGGGACAACACAAGGCCGGAATCCGCTCCGTCCTCTTAGGGAAGTGAGTACGGCATGGCACGAAGATCGGCACCGTTCCTCGCCGATTTAGTGTAGAACTGCATGGAAACGGCCTTTTTTGACGTTCCGTTTTCCGTGCCCTTCTGTACGGAACGGGGTACGGGGTTGTCAGTACGGAACGGAATACCGTACGAGGTGCTCAGTACAGAACGAAGTGCGGTACGGGGGCTCTGCCGCCAGTCTGTCGGAAGACTTACCTATGCGGTACGAGATACCACTCGTGAACAAGTAAACGTGGTAGCTGCTGATTCATGAAAACGATTTATTTCAAGAATTTTCCCAAGCTTTCTCTTCAGGTCACGTCCGTGAAGCCGGACATCTCTCGCGAGACCGTCGACTGGGCATGGCACGTGGTCAATACGCGGTGCATCTTCGTCGACAACGCACCTCACCCGCTCGTCGACAGCTCGAAATCCGGCGATAATCTCGCCGTAATCCCCGTCATGGATATGCTCAATCACAGTCCAGAGGCGCAGGTATGAGAAGACAAGCCTCGGCGGAAATTTGTCGTTCTCACTAAGCTTCGGCCCTGGACCCACTTGCTTGCTTCCATTCCGTGCCGGCTCCCTTACCCGTGCCGTTCTCCGTTCCGTGCTACCCTTGTGCTGCTCTTCGTTCCGTGCTCTCCCCGTACCGTCTTCTAGAGTTAGCGAGCCGGGCCGTCCTGAGACGGCACGGCAGTGGGGTCAGGGCGGGCCGTTTTCCGTTCCGTCCCAGCACGGAACAGGTTACGGAACAGTGCCCGGGGTAATGGTAATGGTAATGGTGGTAATGGTAATGGTCAGAAATTGTCTCAGTGGGTAATGGTAATGGCACCAAAATCGGCTAGTGGGTAATGTAATGGTAATGGTAATGGCCAGAAAAAGTGGTAATGGTAAATATCACTTTTTAAGCACTAGGTAAAATGCCCGCGGCAGCGACGCCAGAATAAATTTTCACAATACTTGGTCAATTTTTTGCCTAAAATTCCGTTTGTGCCGCCTGCGGCGAGCCTTTTAACCTTTGTTTTTCATTGTCTTCGCCACATATTCGTCGAGTATGAATGCAGACTACTGCTATATCAACGCATACTTGGTAAAAACGTGCACAGCTGACAGCTCGAGGTGCTTCCACCGTGCTTCTCCCTGGAGTTCTCTGACTTTTATGCTCGCTGATGATCTTTCATAATGATAAAATGACCATAGCAAGTACCAGCTCGCGGCCCCGGTCCGAAACTCTCGGGGCGTCTGGCCGCGGACCTGGGGTTCAAAATATACGTCACCAGCCTGGCACGTAAGCGCTACTTGTAACTCCGCCCTGTCACAGTGATGCCTACAATTCCTTAATCACGTATTAACGTGAAAGATAAACCATGCAAAATATAGCCCGCCTCAGGCGATACCAATGGAATTTTAGGTCAATATTTCAACCATATAGTGAAAAATTCGTCGGTCGGCGCCTAGCGGCGAGCCATTTTATCTAGTGCCTAGCGTGACGTCAAGCCACCTCCAAATCCCCGCCTCGTCACGCATGGTCACACAGGCCCGAGACCCCCCTCCCCCGCCCCCGCCTTTTCCCTGACACCCTGGCGCTTTTTCTGAACGCTCCCTTAGCGAGCATGCCTACGCAGAAACGTTCGTGAGGCGCTTGTACGCCGTAAATATCCGTAGACAGGGGCTATGCCTTGTCAACAACTCTAAAACATACCCGTGTGTGACCTTCAAGTTGGTAGAATCACCGAAAAATATCTTGCAGGTAATGGTAGTGGGTAATGGAGGTAATGGTAATGGCCAGAAATCGGCTAGTGGGTAATGGTAATGGCAGGTATTGGTAATGGCCACATTTTTAGGTAATGGTAATGGTAATGGTAATGGCCAGAAAAAGTGGTAATGGTCGGGCACTGTTACGGAACGGCAAGAAAGTTCATGCCGTTCCGTGCCGTTTTAGTGAAGAACGGGACGGAAGCGCCCGTTTTGGATGCCGTTCCGTGCTGGAGCCGTGCTACACGGAACGGAGCACGGCACGGGTCGTCTAGAACGGAACGGAGGACAGCACGAGAGGGCCCAGGACGGAACGGACCCCGGCACGGGGGTGTAGCCACTAACTCTATAGTCTTCCATTCCGCGCTACCTTCGGGTCCTTCTTCGTACTCTGCAGCCCCGTTATCTCGTTAACCGAACCCTGCGTCCTAGCCCTACACAAACGCAATTTTCAGTGCCTCGCGTACTTCGCCAAGCACTCGCAGAAGTACTGCGTGGCGGCACAGAACCGTTCGGTGCAAGAAGGCGACCAGCTCTTCGTCTGCTACGGGCCTCACGACAATATCCGACTGTGGGTCGAGTACGGGTTCCGGCTGGAGGACAATGTCTTCAATCGGGTCAACATTTCGACGGGTAAGCAACGCAGACGTGGAAACGTCGGTTGGCCAAATTTGTGTGGCACCTTCGAAACATGGCCAAAAATTTCTGTATCGCCTGCGGCGAGCTATGCGCGAAATCCTCATTCGGAAAATTTTCGGAATGCGACGCAAAAGGATTGAAGGCTCTTTGACGAAATCTGGTCAATGTTTTAAACACTTTTCGCCAATTAGGCCGAAAAAGTAGCTCTAGAAGCGCCTATGACAAGCCCTATAAGGCTAAACCATTGCTAGAATTCCTCTTTGAACACGTTAAGAAGGCACAAACCCGACCTGTAAAGGCCCGGGCCTTGGGCCCGATTCGGGTCTACAGCAATCAGACACGCCCCAGACCTCAGCCCTAAGGCCAAACGACCGCGGATTGAATGATTGAAGGCCGTTTGCCCATGGTTGCTTGATCGCCGTGTTCTGTGCCTACTGTGCTGCCTTTAGACCTCTTCGTTGCGCTTGCAAGGAAGGTCAACATCGCGGTGGACAGTGAACGTGAGGACGTACTGAGGGAAGCCGCTTTGCCATGGTAAGTTGCTAGCGCTGCAGAGGCCTGATGTACGACTCTCAGCGACGCCTTTAGCACGATCTACGCAAGCGACGAAGACTACTGCTTCGGCCTCCGAAAGAACTGCGCAGTCCTTCGATGCCCTCGGGAAGAACTACGCAATTGGAAGAAGCTCGTCTACTCCGAAGACGGAGATGATGACGAAGTCTACGCAGACGTCCGAAGGATACTCGAAGAACTGCTGGTACACACCCGCGCGAAGGCCGCAAAGACGGAGGACAAGCTGAAGTGGATGTGGACGGACCAAGCGGACATCTTGGAGCGACTGCTGGAGCTGAATTCTTAATTTTTCGTGTCGTAACATTATAAAGTCTGTATAGTGTCCTCCGTCTCAATAAAATATCCTTTAATCTTTAGTACCTCATTATCAATGACCTTTTAGACAGAATCCCGGTTCAAAGAAAGGCGGTTTGACTCGTACGGCCAGTACGGTCTCCAACTTTTCTGTAGCATATTACGGTTCCGTTTTCCATGCGGTTTTAAGGAAGTGCTTGGAGAACACAGCAGGTATGTTTCACGGCACTTTTGAGGCTAGATGGCCCGGGTGTGGTTCAGGGCTGCGGATTTGGATTTGGAAAATTGGAAAATTGGTCGTTTTGCTTTGGATTTGGATTTGGACTTGGTTTTCGAAAATCAGACCAATTTTCCAAATCTTTTAACCAACTAGTTCGGAAGCTTGAACCTTTTATTGACCAAGGAAGATCGCAGAAAGTAATGTCGTCAATGCAAATTAAAGCGATTTAGTTGACGTTCTTGAGGAAGAGCATGTCGTTGTAATGAGTCCACAGAGTTTCGCAAGCTTCGAAAAATCGGATTTGGATTTGGATTTGGAAAATTGGTCGTTTTGCTTTGGATTTGGATTTGGTTTTTTTTCGGAGAGTCCCCAGCCCTGGTGTGGTTCTCCGCCAAACGTCGGTATGAAGATTCGTTGCCAAAATGAATGATATTGCCGCTGCAGGGCACCGAAACAAACGACATTCCTTCAACCCCAGTGGATGATCATGCTACTGACGTCTACGTATTGATCAGGGATGGGCGGAATTTTTTCGACGTCCAAGACCAAGACTTCAGTTTATTTCCGACTCAAAACAGGGACGGCTAGGTACACGGTTTACCGGGTTTTTTTTTAAAAGATATTTGCAAACAATTTAATCAGAACTTTGCGACATTTGCCCGCATTTGCGCGGAATTTAGCCCGCCGCAGGCGATTCCGCCAAAATTTTGACTCATATTTAAGATTTTGACCTAAAATTTGGTCCGGGCGCCGACTGCGGTAGACCGTCGAAAAGCCGAGATGGGCGGATTTTTTTCGACGACCAAGATCAAGCCTAAAACCTACCGGACTACAGGACCAAGACCCGCCTATCCCTGGTATTGATAGCAGTATGCCGAGTGTTTATGCAACCGAACTTGTTCGTAAGGAAACTACACGAGCAAAAACCTTAAGCAAAATTGGCTCTGGTAAAACCGAAGCAGTTATGACCATTCCTGCTCAAGCTGTTGGAAGTACATGTCCGTCTGCCTGGTAGCGTCCATGTTCTCAACCGCACCGGACTTTGGCCGGCCTAGTCGACGACGTAGGCACAGAAGGACAAAGGGCGTTATCGTCGTGTACACGCAGACCGTCTAAACTCTCGGAAGGTACGTCAGTAGTCGTCAATAATCTGGAGCCGAGCCGTACATGTTCCGTGCCCTATGGCACATTACGCGCGGGAAGTACGGTACGGCTTTGGTTGCGCGATGTTTAGTACCGTACCATACCGGGTACCGAGTCTCTGCTGTACTCTGTACCGTTCTGACCTCACTCGCACTGGAGTCGGACCGTATTACGGTGCGGCGCCTACTGGCCGGCCCCACCAGTACCGTACTCTGTACCGATAGGACGGCACGGCCGTACCACCTATTCGGTTGCCGACCTTTACGGACTACGGGTTGGGGGAGGGTGGGCGTCCGGACGGTACGGAGCACGGTACGGCTTCGGTTCCAGATCTTTAGTTAACGCTTACCGAATGAACGCTTTCCACGAGGACGGTGTACGCGTACGCGTCATGATTTTGGACGAATTGCCGAACACCCGTTGCAATGGCAAGATAGCAGAGGAAGGTTACGGAATGAGCAACCGATTGTGGGAATATTAGGCGCGTGGTAAGGCGGTTCTCCTTGAGCTGGTAGCAGCACGAAAGGCTGTACCTGCTGTACTCCATGAGGACTCTAAAGCAGCGTTCTCGACAACAAAGTTCTCGACGACGCGAGTTGGCTAGGACTGCTGCAGCGAAGCTAGGGCTACAGACGACTTTTTCCCCTGAAACGCTTACGGTTTGGCCCTCTGATTTGTTCTCAGCAGGCAAAAATCGCCGACCGAAGCCATGAAATCCAGCACTATGAGAACGTAATTGGTGTATAGCAGTTTCTGGGACGTGTACTGAGTGGTCACGACGCAGTACGTGATGTTCTCGGAAAACGGCGAGTCGTAAAAGATAAAGACGTTCCATGCAAGCGCAGTGGTGACCTGAAGCACTTCGGTTTAGTCATTGTGTGGTGGTACACCATTCCATGGCCAGACCCATACACCGAGGCCTCATGTT